>CAUYRH010156123.1:0-15591 GCA_963574655.1 Perodicticus potto | reverse complement strand
GGTGGATGAGGATCTGGGGGAGGATGGGGATCTGGGGGAGGATGAGGATCTCAGGGTGGATGAGGATCTGGGGGAGGATGAGGATCTCAAGGTGGATGAGGATCTGGGGGAGGATGAGGATCTGGGGGAGGATGAGGATCTCAGGGAGGATGAGGGACTGATGGTGGATGAGGATCTGGGGGAGGATGAGGATCTGGGGGAGGATGATAATCTGAGGGAGGATGAGGATCAGGGTGGATGAGGATCTGGGGGAGGATGGGGATCTGGGGGAGGATGAGGATCTCAGGGTGGATGAGGATCTGGGGGAGGATGAGGATCTGATAGTGGATGAGGATCTGGGGGAGGAGGAGGATCTCAGGGTGGATGAGGATCTTGGGGAGGATGAGGATCTGGGGGAGGATGAGGATCTCAAGGTGGATGAGGATCTGAGGGAAGATGAGGATCTGGGGGAGGATGATAATCTGAGGGAGGATGAGGATCAGGGTGAATGAGGATCTGGGGGAGGACGAGGATCTGGGGGAGGATGAGGATCTCAGGGAGGATGAGGGTCTGATGGTGGATGAGGATCTGGGGGAGGATGAGGATCAAGGGGGGAAGATGAGGATCTGGGGGAGGATGAGGATCTCGGGGAGGATGAGGATCTGAGGGAGGATGAGGCTCTCTGGATGGATGAGGATCTGAGGAAGTATGAAGATCTGGGGGGGATGAGGCTCTCAGGGAGGAGGACAATCAGGGAGTATGAGGATCTCAGGGAGGATGAGGATGAGGCTTGTGGTAATCACAGCTCATTTGGAGCCTCTGCATCCTCTCTGTAAAATGTGTACAATGACACTCACCTTGAAAGGAGCCACGTGTGAGCCGCTGTGAGCCCACTCCCCCATCCTGCTGAGTAGCAACAGTTCCTGTAAGTCGAGGATGTTCATGGAAGCCTCAGCATTTGCTTGCTGTTATTCTCACTGGCATCTTTGTTGTCATTGAACAGCCAACTCTCAGAGCTGATGTGAGACACCCATGGAAGAAAAGGGCTTCTTCAGAGGGCATTGTCTAAGATGCAGCCACCACATGGGCCACACTGGCAGAAGTCTGGGTGGTACTTTCAGCTATGTCATCCGGGAAAAGCCGAGCTCCTCAGTCCCAGGTCCCTCCCAGAGCAGGACAAATGTGCTGAGAGGCGGCAGAGAGGCTTCAGCCCTGGAGTGAAGCAGTTGTGAGGACATTTTCATCTCACCACATGCTCTCAAATAAGATTATCTAATTTACTCTTCACAGCAAACCTGTGGGAAAGATGTCAGTACCGGGTCTCACCACCAGGGTTGCTTAGGCCCAGAGAGAGTAAGTAATTTGCCACGATCTCACAGCTGGCCTGGATTTAAACTCCTACCTTGCTGCTCCTCAGGCCATGTGATCCCCTCTTACCCTCAAAGTAGCCTTGTGGGACTCCATCCAACATGTACAAAGATGAACAGAGTAAGAATCCTACAGCCACACTTGACCTTTCAGGTGTTAATAATGAGGAGGGAGGAGAGGAAGAAAAGAGAGGCTCCTGGCACTTACTTAGGGCTTCACCTGAATCCTATAAAAGCAGCATTCTCATTATCACTCCTGTGCAGGTGAGGAAATTGAGGCCCAGAGAGGGTAAGCAACTTTCCTCAAGTTTCCCAGCAAGCCTTCCCCAAAGGCTTCCTGCTGGCTGGTGTGTTGGCACACAGATGGGGACAGGCTGGATGGGGACCTGTGGAGGCTGATGTGTCCTAGAAGAATCCTGGGACTTCAGAGAAAGCCCAGAGCCTCCTCAGACTATATGAACTCACTGAGCCCTGACAAGTACCACTACCTGCCCTTCGGTGAAGTATGACTTACGATCGTTGTGTTTCGAAGATGAGGACGTCATGGCCCAAAATGGCTTAAGTCACTTGCTCAGAGTCAGAGTCAGCTGCTGTCTCTCCTCTCTTCCCACCACTCCCTGTGTATATATCTCTGTCAGCATACAGATGGTACATGTAATAGTTTCATTCCTTTTTTTAATTTCAAATCAATAGGGTCAGTGTGAGGGTACAAATGTTTCAGTTACATTATTTTTGTTTCTAAGGTAAAGTGTAAGCTGTAGTTGAGCCCTTCCCCCAGGAGTCATGCTAAACACCCCACATTGTGCACATGAGCTTTTGTTCGGTTAGCATCAGAGTGGATGTGTGGAAATTAAACTCTGACCCTCCCTCGTTTTCTGTCCTTCCTTCCCTTCTCCGGCAATTTTTACTTCAAGGAGAGCACTTAGTGTTGTCATGATGGCGGCACCAGTGTCCATGATGGTCCTGCCTTCTCCACATTTGGACTTGGAGTAGGCGGGGACTTGCCTTGAATGTCAGTGGTCCAGCTGGAGCACCTGGACATCCTCTGGCCCTGCCACACTGTGGCTGTGGTCTAGCCTCTGTGTCATGGTGGCCTCACCTACAAAGTGACGGTATCCTTCCCCACGCAGCAGCTGTGCGGTGTCTGTGAGGTGATACAGGGGCAAAAGCTTGCCCATTTCCCGAAACGGTCCCAGCCCTGGGCAGAGCCCACCCTCTGGGTTCTGGAGACTCCATCTCTGCGTGTCACCCTCACATTCTCCTTGGTGCTGAGGAGCAGAGACTCGGGACGCAGGCCTCTGGGCACCTTGGCAGAGACAAGATGAAGCACGCTGACTTATTTCTTTCCTTGAAATTCAAATAATGATATTTCCCCCTCCTCTTCCTCACAGGTGACTGGGTGGTTAGTCTATGAATATGGATTTTTGATGACGTTTAAGATTTCCCATAAAAATCTACAAGCATTTGAACTACTGCTAGTAGGCAAAAAGCAAAGGGGCTGGTTTCTTTTCATCGGAGTGAACGAGATCAGAGGCTTTACTGCTGTGTAGGTTAAAAGGTACTCCTAAGAGTTGAGAGGGAGTGACGAGAGGTTCAAACAAATGCCTCCTATGAATTTACTAAAAAACAAATTATCCGTCCTGAAGGAATGAAGGGATCATTTGAATGCGCCGCTGCTTCTCAGGCCAGAGCAATTTTTCCTGCCTCGTGTCTGTGCACCAGCGTTGCTGATCAGGCAGCCTCTGTCTGTGAGATCAGAATTAATTAAACCGCGCTTAGTTCACGCTTTTCGTGCTGTTTGAGTTGGAGAACTGTTTGAAACAGGATTCCCACTGATGAATGGGTCTGTACAATTACCAGTGACAATACTGCACAGCCCCCGAGCACGGGACTGAGCGTGGAGGCCTTCTGGGCAGCAAGGTTCGCCAGGCCTCGGGGTAGGAACCTGTGTTGTCCCTAAAAATGGCAAGGTTGTTTTCCAAAGGGCAACCAACCCCTCTCCCCACCTTTTTTAGGAGAAGGGAAGATGGCTGCAATTTTCTGTTGGTCTGAAAGGCGGTGGGTGGGGTGTTCTGAGAGCCGGCCTTGGAGTCACACCCACCTGAGACCCTCTCCTTCCTCTGAGTACAGAGCTCTGAGAGCCTCGTCACCTTTCTGAGCCTCCTCTGCCTTGTCTATAAAACAATGATGTTGCTTACTGTGTAGGTTGACCTGGGGACTAAGGAATACACAGGAGGGGAGGCGTCCTGTACTGTGCCTAAGGATTAGTGGGCGCTGGGTAAGGGCCCCGCGGCTTATTTTGACATCTCTGACTTGAAGTTGCCAAGGTTGGAGTGTGGCTGCCGCATGACATCAGACTGCAGAAGCAGTTCTGAGAACTCCCTTCCTGCTTAATGAATGAAGACAGATTCTAACAGCTGGGGCCAGACAAAGGAACATGTGTCAGGCTCCGGAAGCGCCCGGGGAGCAGGGAGGAATCTGGGTGAAGGGCAGGGCAGAGTGGGCCAACACCGCGTGGGCCAACGCTGCCCGCTTCCGCTTCCCAGAATTCCGAAGGCCCCATCAGTTCTGCCCGATTCTGCCTTCTTCGAAAGTGGTTATGAGCCAAAACAGAAGAATGTACCAAGCTTCCCTTCCAAGCAGTGAAAGAGCCTCCGGGTCATGAATAGCTTTCTTCATGTGGACATGCACCCCTCAAAGGGATGAGGGCACGCCTTCAGACATTCAGCTCCGACATGTTCCCCTCCTGATGCAATGATCACACTTAGCAATACAACCAAAAGGTTCAAAGTATCGATTTGAATGGGAATGATAGCTTTCTCAGAAATTGCTGCCTTTGATATCTGAAAGGTGATTAAAGATGTCCGAAATGCCCACGCATCTTCAATGAAGAAAACAGGGAATTCATACAAGCAACACTAGGATACCCTCTCTGGTCTTGAAAGCAGGCAAAACTTTTCCCCACTTACTTGCTGTAAGACTGTGAAAAAAAAATTACTAGCTTCTCTGAGCTATAGTTCCTACATCTCTAAAATGAGCTCTTGTGAGGATAAAATGCAAATAGAGTCATGCATCCCTTAATAACAGGGATACATCCTGAGAAACGCATCGTAGGGCATTTTGCTGTGTAGATATCACAGAGCACTTGCCGAGGCCCTGGTGGCACAGCCTGCTGCACACCCGGGCTCCGTGCTACAGCCTGTTGCTTCTAGGCTACACACCTGTGCAGTTCATTACTGTCTTAAATACTGTAGGCAACTGTAACACAATGGTAAGTATTTCTGTAAACACACCTCAACATAGAAAAGGTACCGTGAAAATGTGGCATTACTAACATAATCTTACAGGATTCTAATAATATACATTTGGTCCATCATTGACCAAAACAACTTTATGTGGCACAGGACTATATGTAACATGAGCAGCATTCTGCCCAAATGGCATTTTTTTTATTTCATAACATTAAGGGGTACATACGTTTTGTTTACATACTTTGTATTTGCACAGATTGAGTCCAAGGGTGCCCTTCACCCAGATCGTGTGCACTGTCCCCAAAAGGTGTGAATTTATCCATCCCCCCCTCCTCCTTTTCCCCAGCTTGATTTTCATTGACATTTCCTTCCATATGTGTGTTTAAGTGTTGATTGATGAGCTCCTATTTGGTATTGAGTACATGTGTTTCTCCATTCTTGTGATGGTCCACATAGAAGAATGGTTTCCAGTTCCCTCCAGGTTACCTGGGAAGATACTAGATCACCATTTTTTGTGTGGCTGAGTAGTCCATAGTGTGCCTGGACCACATTTGATTAATTTGTTCCTGTCCATTGAAATATTCTTTTAATGTGCTTCTGGTAATGGAAATCATCTTCCTCACCACCAGCAACAGACATTTGTCATGCTTACGAATGGGGGTGCTTACAATTCTGTTAGGAAAACTTTAACTAAGCAAAAAGAACTGTAGAGACAGCAAGAGGGAAAGAAGAGGAGACCACTCAACTAGCTGGAATGGACTCTGGGTCCAGCAATTTTTCAAAGCAGAGAATGCATTGTAAGGATCTCTTTTTGTGTGATCAAAATAAGTGGCCTGGTTTGTCCACCCAGATCACCAAATGTGTATGAAGATGGCAAGCCCTGTGGCTCTTTCCCCTTTGTTTTCCGTCTGGACGTGGTGGAACAAAACTGCTCCCTAATTTGCCAGAACCATAACAAAATGAAAATCTGGGGCCCCTTGTTCAAAAAGGAAGAATTTCGAGACTGTAACAACAGAGTGTTAAACAAAACAGAGGTCCCTTTTTGGAGAACAGGGCCTTTGTGCACTCAGGCCCCAGGGAGACTTCACTGGCTGACACCTACAAAGCCAGACCTGGGCCAGGACTTGGACGAGGTGACAGTGCTGTGAGGAGAAAAGGCCTGCTCAGAGAGGCTGTCTCTGAGCCAAGCAGCCCAGAGGCTTAGGGCACACGTCTCTGATGAAAATCTTAATTCAACTTACCACTCACAGACACATTCTCATTGATTTGTTCAGTGTCTGCCTCTTCACTCCAGAATGGAAGAGACTTTGCTGATTTGCTGATCTTTGTACACATCACCTGTATAGCAGGTGCTCAGCAAACACTTGTGGGGAGTGATTAAGTGAAAGCAAGACAAAGCCTGGACCATCTCCCCTCATGCAGGGAACTAGAACCTCCTTAGGTGTCTTATGCTGATGTTCTCTGACAGGACAGTAAGTTACAGGTAGAAAGTTTACTATTTTGGGAGAAGGGAAAAACCTCAGCTGGGGCCTGCCTCTGCAAACAGGTGAGCTCATGCCATCCTATGTCTTTGAGTACTTATATGTGCTGGTGACATGTCTAACTAAAATTAAATTTTCTCTGAGTCACAGAGACTACAAAATGGCTTAAAAAATAGAATGAAGATGAAAACCATGATCCATAAATTAAAAACTGATAAAATGGACTTCATCAAAGTTAGAAACTTTTGCTCTGCAATGGAAACTATTATAAGAATGAAAGATAAGTTATAGAACTAGAGAAAAGAACCCTCAAATCTCAACAGTAAGAAAACAGGCAAACCAATTTATATTGGGCAAAATACCTGAGCACATATTTCTCTAAAGATACATGGATGGCAAGTAAGTACATGAAAAGATAATCTTTATCCTTATTCTTTAGGGAAATGCACATTAAAACCATGATGAGGTAACACCACATACTGGCTGGAATGGATAAAATACAAAATCCTGACAATAATACCAAGAGCTGGAGAGGATGTGGAGCAAATGTCTCTCTCATACATTTCTAGGAAGAGAATAAGATGGTACAGGCATTCCAGAAAACAGTTGGACAGTTCTTATAAAGTTAAAAATACACTGATCCTAGGAACCAACACTCCCTTTCCAAGGTACTTACCATACAGAAACAAGAACTTAAATTCAGGCAAAATTCTCCACATGAATGTTTTTAGTAGCTCTCATCATAATCTCCAAAAACTGGAAACAACTTACATGTCTTGCAGCACTGGAATGAGAAAACAAACTTGGATATTTATGCAATGGAATACCACCCAGAATGGAAAAGAAGAAGCTACTGATTCACACAGCAACACGTACGAATGTTAAATACATTTTGCTAAGTGGAAAAAAAACAGTCTCGAAAAGTTATATGCTATACGATTCCATTTCTATGACATTCTCAAAAAGACGAAATTATAGTGATAGAGAACAAACCCGCGGTTCCCAGGTGGGTTAGGAGTGGGGGAGGGTGTGATAGCTTAAAGGACATCTGTGTCTGGAGGAGCCACTCTGGACCCCGATTGTGCTTAGGGTTGCACAAATCTGTACACGTGTTAACGTTCTTACAACTGTACACACCCTGTAAGATCCATTTGCTGTAGATGAATTTGAAAATCAAGTAAAAGTAGAAAAAAAGATAAAAGTTTATTTTTCTCCACTATTAAAGATGTCCATAAATGGCCACGTGGGGTTTGGTTTAAGAAGCAAGACAGTTGGCTCACGCCTATAATCCTAGCACTCTGGGAGGCCGAGGCAGGTGGATTGAAGAAGCAGCAGTAAGACAGTTATCAAGCAGGCAGACTTTTGCTGCCTTCCCCTTTCACATCTCTAGAATACAGCTCTATTGTAGCTTAGAACTTGATACCCTAAAATGTGGCACCTTGGCAATTGAGAAAACTGCAGAAATGAGAAGTCCACTCGGACCTTCTCTTGACTTTTTCCAAAAAAACATTGTCATAAAGGAATTCCCGGACCTATCTCTCCTGAAATTGTTTTAGAGAAAAAAATCCGAGCAATCAGGTCTTGCTAAAGTTCCTTCCAGTTTGTCGCCATTAGATCATACCCTGTTTTTTCCAACCATGTTTCTCCATAACTATCCACTTCTTTCATTAGACTTAGCTTAACAATATTCAGTTTATCCTAAGTTTTCGAGTCTTCCTTTCTAAACATTCCTGTGTCACCTAAAGCTTTTGTTAAATAAATTTGTTATGCTCTTTTCTTGTTAATCTGTCTTTTGTTAGGGGGTGTCAGCCATGACTCTTACAGTGGGTGAGGAAAAATATTACTTTTTCTCCCCTGAAGCCCTAATCCTCCTGATCCCAGAAGATTGCTGGAGCACTGGCCATCACAGCCAGCTTCCAAACATCAGGGTGCAGGAAGGGGAAAGACAGGGAGTTGCCTCCTTTCTAAGGAGTATTCCCTGCGATTATGTTTCCTTGGTCAACACATAGCTATACCTAGCTGCAAGGGAGTTTGAGGAATGTAATCTATAATTGGAGTAGAGTTCTCATTAGTAATAAAATGGGGGAATGGATACTGAACAGCAAACTATCTTTCTTGGCACAGAGTCCCAGTCCCTTTCTCTAGCTCAAGCTAGTCCCCTACGCTTTTGGCTCATATAATCAACAGTCTACTTGACATTTCCCCTTGTATAGCTAATAGTCATCTCAACTTAGACACACCCCTCAACCAAAATTCCTTATCATCTCCTCCTCTATCCCCAGCCCTGCTCTTCCCCCAACACTCCCATTTTAATGAAAGCACCACTGCCCACCCAACTACTTAAGCTGATAGACTGTCCAGGGTCTGGTGGGTCTAGAACACTCTATTAGAAGCCAATTAATATCTCATTGCAATTTGACATGTACCCAAACTTCCCCACTCATAAATGGAGCAACAACTCAGAAAACACTGAGCACCTGTGAGGTGTTTAACCCTGAGTAAGAAATTGTGAGGACACCAGCATCAGGAGAGACCCAGGGCCAGGCACAGGAGGTGGGATTATGGGATTGAGGGGGGGGGAGAAGGACACACAGGAGCAGAGAAGGATCATGGTCAGATGTGCACATCCAACACCTAAGGACTCTGGAGACCAGTGGTGTCAGGAACACAGGAGCGACGTCAAGGATTCACTTGATAAAAGCAAGATAATTTCACACCCAACATGCATTTCAACTACTGGATCACCACCAGTTACAAATTTCTTCATTGTTCCTTCTCCACTCCTACTGCTTGGCCTGACTAGCCCCTCCCCCCAGAAAAAAATAAAAGAAAACTGATAACACTATATTACTGTTTTCTAGTTCAAACTAACTTATTTTCTTTCTTTCTTTCTTTCCTTCTTTCTTTCTTTCTTTATTTTTAGAGATAGAGTCTCACTTCATCGTGCAACCTGGAGCACAGTGGCGCAATTATAGCTCACTATAGCCTCCAACTCCTGGGCTCTCCCACCTTAGCCTACAGAGCAGCTAGGACTATGGGTGTGTGCCACCATATCTGGCTAATTTTTAATTTTTCTGTACAGACAGCGTCTCACTGTTTCTCAGGCTAGTCTGGAACTCTTGGCCTCAAGGGATCCTTCTGCCACTTAAAATGCTATGATTACAGGTTTGAGCTAACATGCCCGGCCTCAAGTTCAACTTTTGTATCAAATTCACAATGAAGCTGGAAACTGGAAAGAAACTTACAAATGGCTCGGCGCCTGTGGCTCAGCGGGCTAAGGCGCCAGCCATGTACACCTGAGCTGGCGGGTTCGAATCCAGCCTGGGCCCACCAAACAACAATGATGGCTGCAACCAAAAAATGGCCGGGTGTTGTGGCGGATGCCTGTAGTCCCAGCTACTTGGGAGGCGGAGGCAGGAGACTCGCTTGAGCCCTATAATTGGAGGTTGCTGTGAGCTGTGATGCCACGGCACTCTATCCAGGGTGACAGCTTGAGGCTCGGTCTCAAAAAAAAAAAAAAAAGAAACTTACAAATTACTCAACCAAACAAAATCAATCACAGCATGAGGCTTTTTCAGCACCCATTAAGAGCCAGGTTTTGCAGTGGGTCCTTAGAAGGGTTGGGGAATAAAGATTTAATAAAGCTAGGCCTCTGTCCTTAGGGAACTCCACTGTAGTTGTGGAGAGAAGAAAGAGGCAAGAAAGAAAAGAAAAAGAAAGAAAGAAATGAAAAAAAAAAAAAAAAAGAAAGGGAAGGAGGGAAGGAGGAAGAAACGGAGGGAGGGAGGAAGGACATTTCCTTGACACTTCAAAACAATAGTACATGAGATGACCTGGAGGCTGTGAGATGAATTAGTTAGTTATCAGGTTAACCATAATGATCCTGGAGTTTAGGGAAGCTTCTAGAATATGAGATCTGAGCCAAGTGAGTTTCCCCTGCTTAGAAAAAGTGGTGCAACAGAAAGAAAGCAGAACTGAGAGGAAGGAAGGAAGGAAGCAAACGTTATATCAGGCAAATTTTGATGATCCCTGGAGTGTATGAGTGGCATGGGGCCAGGGCAAGAGGTCGAAGTGACAGACAGTGGATGGTGGGTCTTGGATACAAAGGTGTTGGACATACAATAGAAACTCTGTAAGTTGACCACCCAAGGGACTATAACAAACTGGTCAACACACGGATATGGTCAACATAGGGAACTAGGCCGACTGTACTGATATGTTCAGGTGATGCATTTCTGATCTGTGAAAATTAGGACAACTTAAGAAGACAGTTAATATAGGGACATGGTCAACTATGGAGGTTCTATTATATTTTCTTTTGAGTCTAAGTCACGAACTCACTACAGGCTCAATCTGATCCACAGCAATTGTGCTCTAGCATCCAAGTGTTTAGAAAAGTGAAAGTAAATGTTTTTAGAGTCTTCTTTAGTTAACTGAAGACCCCACACCTTACTGCTTCCAATCCCCCTGTGGCCACTTCACACCTTTATGTTGACTGCCTAGCCCGAAGGCATTTGAATTTTTTGGCTTTGTAGGAAATTTCACAGTACTTCCAGCAAATTGAGGAGTGACATGTCTGCAGCCAAAATTCTCCAGCAATCATCCAGCTGTCTGTGCAGGATTGCAGGAAAGAAGAAAGCGCCTGGTGCTTAAAGCATAAGGAATGTCTTGGACATGCAAATGATAATCCCTGAAGACTTAGCTTCCTGGGCTTCAAGGTAACGTATCCTCTGAGTTTTGCTGAAAGACAGACTAGTAATTATAGACTTTACTCTGAGATGTCCTGAAGTAGCTGAGAAAATGACATGGCCCCAGCTGTTTTGGCCCCAGAATTTGTGAGTCTTTCCGGCTCAGGCAGCAAATGAATGAGTGAGAGAACCTTCAAATAATTCTAGCCCCTGTCACCACTGACAGTGAACTAGAGACCCAGAGCCCAGCCCTCTCAGCTCCAGCAATGAGAGAAATAGTAGTAAAATGAGTTGTTCTTTTCAGCCAAGTTTTGGGATGGTTTCTTACACCGCAAGGGACATCTAGCAGCCCAGGTCTCTGACCCCCAGCAACAGCCTTCCTGCTGCTTCTCCGTGTCCAAGGGCCCCCATATGATTGATCCCCAGAGGGCCCAGCACCACCCGGACTTCACTGAGGACCCAGAGAAGGAGGTCGAGGGCAAAGGTGCAAGCAGGAAACTGGAAATGAAGGCAGTGAGGCAGCAAGGGCTGGTGACATCTTGATCACCAAGAAGGGTCGATGCGAGACCCTTTGGAAGATGCATTTCAGGACAGGTACCCTAGCTTCTCCTCGGGGGTAGTTGACACAGAGGAACATGTCATAGGGTAATACGGAGGATTTGACATCTCTCCCATCAGACCACAAGATCCAGTCACCAGCTGGACTTAGGTACTGCAGTCTTAAGAAGTTGAATTAAATCAAATTGTCTTTTTAAAAAGCCATCACTGGCTCCCTACTTCTCACAAGAAGAATTCTTAACTTCCCTACCTGCACATAAAGAACCTTCCCAGGAGGGCTTTGATGGGCTCCCATTTTATCTCCTGTGACCACCTGACCACCGCTCCTCTGCTGTCTCCAGAGGCATGTCACACAAACTGTCCCTACCTGAGTGCACTTTGTGTGGCTGAAACGTTCTCTTCCCCTCCCCACCCTCCACCTTGCTCTAACACCATGCGGGATCTCAGACCCCACCTCCTAGGGAAAGGCTTTGCTGCCACACTGCCCCATCTCCATGCTCAGCTGCATGCCAGTGTCCACTGTCCATCGGGCATTTCTGACTCCAAGGAGGTCCCCGGTGTAGGACCCCACAGCTGCAGCGGGAAAGGAAGTGATGGGAAGATGGCAGCAGTGTGCCAGGGCCATGGGTGTGACTTCTGGTAGGGAAAGCTGTTCCCTTTTTTGCTCTGTATTTTATGCAAAAAGTAAACAAATGACTCTAAGGTAAACCATTTAGTTTAATTTTGAAAATCCTTGTCAGTGTCCATCATATGACGGGAATCTGCTAGCCACATGTGTTTAGTTTCTCTGTGCTGTATCACTGTGCAGAGGGCAGCCTCATCTTTCTGTTTTTCCCTGCGACATCCACCCACCTCTTGTGATTCAGTATGACGTCTGTATGACAGGGATGATGGATCTGGTAGAGAAGAGGCAGCAAGGTAGGAAAAGGATAAACCCACTCTCTGCACTTTGGTCCTCAGGCCCTCTGACCTGCCCTGCTCACCTCTCCACGCCTCACCTGCCCTCTTCATTCCTGGCAAATGCCACCCACAGGGTGCCACCCACTTCCGCACCCTTTTGTGCCTCTCTCCTCCCTGCTCCCGCCTCACTGAGGTCCCTGGACCATGTTTCTCCATGGGCAGCCCCCCACTCTGCTCCCACTCCCTCCTACTGTGAAATTTGACTGATGACATGCTGTGTGTATTAGTTTTCTAGGCTTGCGGTAGCAAATTGCCACCAACTTGGTGGCTGCAAACAACAGAAATGTGTTGGCTCATAGTTCAGGAAGCCAGAAGTCAGTAATCAAGGTGTCGAGAGGGTTCATACCTTCTGGAGGCTCGAAGGGAGGGTCTGTTCCCTGCATCTCTCCTGGCCTCTGGTGGTGGCCAGCAACGCTCGGCTTACAGTTGCATCACTCCAGTCTTTGCCCCTGTTTTCACATGGCCTTCCTACAGGGACATCAGAACCCACCCTAATTCAGGATGGCCTTAGCTTGACTAAGCACACCTGCAAAGACCCTGGTTCAGAGTGGACGTGACTTGGGTGACATTATTCAACCCAGCGTGTTCTCATGGACTCTGTACCAGGAGTTGGAATTACCTTCTACGTAATTCTTCTTTCAAGAAGCTTACGGTGCAGGCCATACTTTGTGTACCTCTTCCATAATGCTAATTACAGATGTTTGCATTCATCTTTATATTAATTTGTCCCTAACATGGACAAGGACCAGGTCTTATTTATTTTTGTTTCTCCACATCCTTATATTGGGCCTACTACTTGACAGAGTCTCTAAGGAAATTGCCAACTGAAAATGCGAGAGAGCCATTTATAAAGACTGGGCTGTGGGGACGTTTTCCACAGGGTCCTTGTCTGTGCACAATCCCTGGTGCTCAGCAGCAAAGCCACCTTCAGCCAAGGGGTCTCTGTGTAAGTATCAGCTCTGGATCTGAAATCTGGGGGATTTCTCAGCATCGTAGACGCTCATTTTGGGATCTGAGATTCTAGTCTCCACGCTGGATGAGACAATGGCATCATAAAACACATCTCTGCCCACTAAAGCTTGGGGTGGGGGGGTGTCTCTGTTGTCACAGTTCAGCTGACACATGTCTATAGGCACGGAAAGCAAAGCAGCCCTACCTCAGTAAAGGAAGTCACAGTGTCAGACTCATGACTAATTTGCTGGGTACTTTAAAACACACAGACATGGGTCATTGATGGGGCGGTGCCCGGCAGAGTGTAAGACTACGGTTTTACCCAAATCAGGAGTGGTTCCTGTGCCCCCCACATCCTCTGCCAAATATGGGGTCCTCCGGGCATCTTCCTTTTCAGCATAGTATTTAGACCTTATTTTAAACAGGAATGTGTTGTTCTTCAAACAAAAATTACTCAACTCAAAGAATATGTGTGGCTTTTAGGGAGCAACAGCTGAGAAACCCACACTGGTTCTGGACGAAATTTAATACGGACCAACCTAATCGCCATGACGGGGAATCTGGAATGAGTCTGAAATGCCTTCGCATCATTGGACAAACAGCTCTCCCGCCTTCCTAAGCAGGCCGGGGCGTTCCCGGTGAAAGCCCTTTGATAAGAAGAAGGAGGCTCCTGGGAGGCAAGCCACCCACCACTTTCTTAGGCGCTTTTGTCCTGAGCTCGGGATTGTGCTGTGGGGCTCTGCATCCACACAATACCCCACGTCCTGCAATGGGCCATTCATCGGGCCTCCAGGTTCCCTGATGGGAGGGAGCCCATTGACCCCGGGATAATAGATGAAAGTGTTTTCTCACTTGCCTTCGCCCCCTGACCCCTTGCCACCATTTTTCATGCACTGTCTCCTCTCCAGCCAGACGGAGGAATTCTTCCTCTGATGACCCTCTCCTGCATCCCGTAAGCTGGCGGCTTGTGCAGAGAGGATTGCCGAGAGGGGTCCCTGCGTGTCGTGACCAAACCAAGCAAGGGTCACTTCCTCCCTCCCAGCTCCTGCGCCATGCACACACACGCCCTGGAGCACAGGAGCAAAGCTTACACACCCAAAATCCAAACTGCTAAATGTGTTCACTTGTTGCTGGCCTGTTTGTTTGCCAGTATGTTTGAGTTCTCAGTAAGCCCACGAGAGAATTTCAAATTTAATGCCCAACCTCCTCCCCATCTCCACTGTCTTCTCCAAAGGGCCAGGTCACCAAGCAGGTGGGGGCAGCAGAGCAAGCTGCAAGGTCTGTCCATGGACACTACAGCTGGGAAGATCTCAGGTCACCCAGTGAAGTCCAGGTGCTCAGCTGAGGGCCACCTGGGAGGAGGAACTGGTCAGGGCCTCTCGGCCTCACTCTCTGGCTCCACGCCAGGGCTCTGTCCACTTCGGAACACCTCTTGAGAGGGTGTATTCTGCTTAGTAACAACTGGCAAACAACAGCTGGGCCTTGTCTAGGGTGTTTTACAACAGCTAGAAATCACTAAACCACCGAATCCTTCTGTGGCCTGCAAACTACAGGCCACTGCACTTAGAAAGAAGCAAAGGGACAAGAACTCAGATGAACAAAGATACAGCTTGGCCAGGGGTCTGTGGCAACTCGGGCTCTCCAGCCCAGTAGAAGCTCCTGGCATGAGGAGGCAGCCCTCCCACCACAGCCTGCTGCTCTGCACCCCCTTCAGTGTGTGCGGGCCACACGCTGGGGACAGCCACAGCAAGGCCAAAGACCTGACACTTGCCTCTAAGAGGGAGGAGCCCGAAGACTGGCAGTTGCTCTCTGGGTTGGACCTCTTCCCCACAGCCAGGGAGCATCTGGGCTACCTGCTTGTCATCTCCCAGAGGGGGACCTCAGGCCAGAGTAGGGAGGGAAGGCCTGGCTCCCAAGGAGGATCTGAAAAAGTCCATCAATTTAAATGTTAATTGCATCCAAAATGCACCTTCACAGAAACATCCAGAACAATGTTTGACTAAATATCTTGGCACTGTGGCCCAGTCAAGCGACACACAAAATTAATCATCACACCCCTGTTACCTAATTAGGCATCTATAGTTTACATTTTTTGTTCTTGTAAGGAGAAGACTTTCAAAATACAAAAGTGGCCAGGCCCGGTGGCTCATGCCTATAATCCTAGCACTTTGGGAGGCCAGGGTGAAAGGATCATTTGAGGTCAGGAGTTTGAACCTTTTTTTTTTTTTTTTAATTATTTTTTATTGAGTCATAACTGTGTACAATGATTCAGGCTTGGAGTACAGTATGCGGGCTTCCCATACAATCGGAGATATTTTTATCCACCTGATTAATGTAACATTCATGATATTTTCTC
>CAUYRH010156122.1:0-43876 GCA_963574655.1 Perodicticus potto | reverse complement strand
TAGCATTTTTAGCATTTCACTATTTAAATAACATTTCATTTTGTGATATAGGCAAATGCCTGGGTGTACTCGAGTTCACAACGAAATACATGCACATGTGTCTTTTAAATATCACTAGCCCGCTAAAAGAATCAGTAGTACAATTATTCCTGTAGTTTAAAAGTTCTGGCGAGGTTACAAAAGAGCAGTTGTTAAACAATTTAACATTAAATATTAAAGAATAAGTGTAGCATTTAAAGCATTACGTTTAATTGTGTCTGGCTTGATATAACTCAATCCTTGGTTAGTACAAAATTAGTACATTAGGGTGGAAAAATTAATGAAGTTTCAATTTTGAAATTAAACACAACGTGTTTCTACACATAGAAAGATGCCTGGAATTTTAGCTGTGGGATTTTATCTGTAGCTCGCAGCCTATTAAAGCTATTTCCGTATGCCTTGTTCTCTTTTGTGCCTACGTCACCGATTTAAGGTTCTTATTTATTTATTTAACTTTAAGAAGAAAGAAGAGGTTCTATAGAAAACATTAACTGTGTCTACCAACCACAAGTAGGACTGGAGAAGGACTAATCAGCTGCGGTAGTTGCAAAAGGTTGGTGTGGTAGCTCAGAAAGATAAAGGGAAGAAAAGACAATTCAGCACTCCCCTCTAATCTTATTCCACCCAAGAAATTTGGGAGGATGCGAAAAAGCAGCAGCCCAGCATTCCTAAAGGGGCGTGGCTTCTCTCCGGGGACTGCCCAATCGAATTCCTTCAGAGGGAGCCATCCGTAGAAGATTGATGAAGGTTGCTAGGAAACAGGAGCGTCTCCCTCCCTCCTGACCCAGAGATTGTTCTGCACAAACCCTCTCCAGGGGTTCGCAATGTGCAGTTGTGCCTCGAGTAGGGCAGAGCTGCGCACCGCCTCGCTGGCTGGCTCGCTCCTTCCCTGCTCCCGCTCTCGGTCTCCTCCAGCGCGCGGTCACCCGGTTGCCCTGGGACCACAGGAGAGTTCTTCTAAGGACTAACTATAAGTCCCTGTTCACCCAAAAGCCAAGAACTCCAGCAGAGCTTTAAAGTTAAAGCCGCCGCCTCCTTCCCTACAGCTCCACGCCCCTTCGCCCCACTGCTCCGAAATTCTCCTTTAAATGCACTGCCGAAGGACTTCAAACCGAGCGAGGCAAAGCGGCCAGGCGGCCAGCAAAAGCACTCTGGCTTTCCGTGTAATCATCTTCTCATCTAGGTACCCGGGCTCAGTGAAGACTCTGCAGATACACCCCTTATAAAAGAAGGGAGGAAGGGGGAGGGGAAGAGGGAAAAAGAGAAAGAAGGAGAAGGAGAGGATGCCAGAAGGTCCATGCCTCTGCCGAGAGTCCCAGTCAGGTGCGATGGTTTCAGTCTGCTCAAGGTGAAGGAAAGTTGCTTCCCCGCCTAGGAAGAGGGTTTGCCCGTAGAAAGGAGGAGGGGGACTCCTCTGGGAAGAGCTCCCCTCCCCTCCGCGGAAGACCACTGGGTTCCCCTTTCCCCAACCTCCTCCCTCTTCTCGCCTCCGCCCCTCCCTTTTCCCACTCCCAACCGACTCGGAGGCCTGGCTGCTCTGCCACCGGGCAGTGGTCCAGCGCGCAGCCGGGAGGGGGGGGCAGGGGGCACTGTGACAGGAAGCCGGGCGCACAAGTTGGACATTTCGGGGGCAAAATAACTTCTCCCTTGGATTTGGAAAGGACAAAGCCAGCAAGCTACCTCTTTTGTGTCGGATGAGGAGGACCGACCATGAGCCAGAGCCCGGGTGCAGGCTCACTGCCGCTGCTGCCACCACGGTCAGCTCCAGTTCCTGCCAGGAGTTGTTGCGAGGTAAGGGGCCCAGAAGAGGACGTGTCCCTCTGGAGGGAGCCCAGCGAGGACGCGGGAGCTTGGGTGCCGCGTGGGGCAGGCGCAGCCGGGAAAGTTGAGGCAGAGCAGGGACCGGTCCCTACAGTTCTGCCGGGGTGGGAAGGACGGCAGGCAGAGGCGATCCGTGCATGTGCGGGAGCGAGAGTTTGTGTGTGTGCGCGCGCGTTTGTGTCTCTGGGAGGAGGCAGATTTCAGGGCACAGATCTGTGGCCAGGGCGAGAGAGGTGGAGGGACTAAACAGCTCTCACAGACCCCAGGAGAGACCAGTCTCATCAGCCAACCACCTCCAGCTCCGCTCTGGACTCAGGATGCGTGTCTGTCTGGGGGCTCCCGAGGCTTTGTGCACAGGAAACCGTGCGACGACTGGTTGACACACTGGCGGTTCCATGTGGGTGTGGAGGTTGCCAGGAGAGGTGGGTAGCGGTCAGCGGACCTGGTGCATGCAGCGCGGAAGAGCTCGGTAGCCAGAGGTGGCCAGAGGTTCACCCTCCCACCAGCGTGCTCGGAAAGGAGCCTTAACTCGCTGCCCTTTGCTTCTTTTGGCTTGAGCGAAAAATCGAAAAGCCAGACCGGGAGCCTATCTTTTCATGGATCCTGTTCCATTCTCTTATCTGACAGTGAGATAACTCAGAGAGGGCGGGAGATTCGCGATCCAAAAATAGACTAGGTGATATAGCCAATAAACTTGTTTCTTAAGGATTCTATGGAAATTTCCTTTTAATTTTTCCTTGGATTAACAAACGTGGAAGATTCTCCAAAATAGAATACTGATGGATAAATGTATTAATGGGGCATACTCCTGATTTTTAAGTATTTTACAGATTATGAATTTTGGAAACAAAGCTGTACATTTCTAAAGATCTGTGGTTAAGTATTCAAATAAAACGCTTATAAAATTTCTGATATTTAAATACTAATAGATACGTTTGGGGTCTATTTAGAGATAGTTACATATTGGAATATTCAAAGCTTAGGTTCATGTGTGTTGAGGTAAGTGTAAGTTAAGGACCTTAACAATAGTTCATTACTTTGAGATTCTTTGCTTGAATTTCTTTGTGTTTCTGGCTTGTAGAGTACAGATTCTTCAGGGAAAAAGCCTCTATTTGAAGAAAAACAGTATTTGTTTACCTAGGACTAAAAAAATGCTTTGGTTTATCTGTCCCACATTTTAATGCAACTACCTGAATTTCAACTGTTGTATAAAAATATTTAATGTAGATTGTCATTATGCTAAACTCATGGATTACCGTTCCTACCAAAGATGTTTGAGATGCTCTAATTTTTAGCTATGTTTTTATTGCTACATGCCTTTTTCTAAAAATAGCCCAATAGAATTTAAATACACTTGGAAGCTACTGTATGTCAGAAAATATTGAAATATTTCCATGGTAGTGTCTTTTTTCACAAAGATTTCCCACATGTGTAGATTTTTACCTGGCCATCCTTTTGGGTTTTGATCACCCAGAAAGGTGTGTGAAATATTTTGAGTAAACATGCTATAAGTTTATCTTGATTTATGATCAAAGTAGCACAGGTACTTGGGATGGAAACTTACACTTTTACAAATAAAACACTAAAAATTCCAGAATATCTACTTTCTTGGGACTAGAAAGAAGGATATGGTAACAATACCTTTTAGCATTGGTAAACCTCCACCCCCCCCCCATCGTTGCAAAAAATAAATAAATAAATCTAGGTATAAAACTCTAGTCCTATGAGCTAAACTCTTACCAATGAAATGTGGAACCCAAATCATAGAAATGACAGCAACACAAGTAGGTAAACTACGGGGCTTGGAGGATAAGGGGACTTTCTCTTAACTTAAATTGTATGGCTTTTTTTATACTTTGGAAATATATGACCAATAAAAAAAGTGTGGAAAGCTACATGAGTAGATAATATTATAAATAATAAAAATATGTTCTATAACCCACTCATTTGTGTATGATGCACTTTTTAAAAAGTTGTGTTGTACATATGAAAAGAAGTGAGTGTTTCCCCACAATTAACCAAATATCAAAATGATGAGCTCAACCCTAATTTTATGTTGCTACAATTAACATTGGTGAAGTTGAACTGACAAAGATAGAGCATAAAATTGCTTGATCTTCATTATTATTATTTAAATTGAAGTTAGTATTTGTAATGAATGAAAGAATTGAAATAATTGTTTAAAGTTCACCTGTTTCATTTCCGTAGTGTATGATAAATGATCAGCTGGAATGGCACAAAATTGAAGATGGTCTTATTTTGAAAGACTCATGGCAATAACATTTTACTTCTTCCCTGGGTACATTTTCCTCTTTCTTATATCAACTCTTTTTTTCTTTCCAAATTAAACCATTTTTCTTGTCCATTCCTCTAACAGTGGGTCCGTCACAAAATGAAGCATCATCCTTTTCTAGGGTCCTAGCAAACTCCTGTCAAAATGGAGCCTGATGGCTTGGGGATAAAATGTTTCAATTTGTTTTCCTGAATTCAGCATCATCCCAAGATTCCGTTAAATAGAAGAAATGAAAATTAATGTCTAGTCACTACTGAAAACTAAAAGGGCAGAATGCACTTATGTACGTTGGAATGTGGATGGATTTCCAGAGTGAGACTTGTTTTCTCTAGGGGTAGCTCTCAAATAAGGACTATTTAGTCATAGTCTTCTCACTTTGCTATTTTAAACTGAGTTTACTGTGCATTCTCACCTCTTTTGAGATTCTACGAAATGCATTAGATGAATTTGTTGAAATTGTTCCTAAGAAGTAGCATTAAACAATGAAATATGTAACAAGTCTGAACACATACAATGAGTACAATCATGGTAATCACTGAGACAGCAGAAACTATTAGGCCATCCTCTTCCTTCCGCTTCCAATGTAACCTTGCTCCCTATGGCCTATTTTGGGGTATTTCAGTCCAGTCTGACTTTAAATGGCTCGTGACTTCTTCCAGAGCCTTTGAAAGACTATTTCACAGTCTAATGGTTTTCCTTATTAAGAACTTTGCTGTGATATTCAGCCTAATTTTTCCCCCATTTTTATTTTATCTTGTTATTTACTTCCTATTATAACCCCTCTGGACTAGTCCAGCCTCTTGTCTGATTTAGAGTCTCTATCCAACATTTATGTGGGAATTATAAAATACAACAGCTTTACGCAGTTATAGGAGAGAACACAAAGGTGACAATTCTTTATCCAGACATCTTTGCTAAAGGTTTAAGAAACATCTTTCAGGCCATTTATATGTATACATATATGACTATTTATTCCTAATAATTTATCTTATTAGTGCAAGAGTGATGAAATTGCCTTCTCTGACATTAGTGACCTGTGTGAATAATGAGATGGTCCCTTCTAAGTCATGTTCCATGTGGATGCACATTTATGAGACATTTTCATTGCAAATTTGTTGTCAGCAGAATCCTGTCAACACCCACACTACAAGGGAATTCTGTGGCACGCTGGTCTGATGCTCAACTGAGCCCCAGAAGCTGTTGTCATGTAAATTCCACTTTTGAAATGAATGTGATTTCCATAATTAATAGAATGTGCTAGGAACATAATAGTGTATATAGTTTAGATATATGTTAACACACATAGTAATTCTGTTAGAACTGGCACTAGCCCCTTCCTGCTGAACAATCTGAAAAACACAGTAAAATTAACACCAAATTAGTCACAGTGCTATATTATGAAAAGTAAGCTTAAATCATGCATTATAGCTGTGTGGAATAGATTTAGATATATATGGAGGTACCATATGTGAAGATGACTTTAAAAACAGAAAAGCCTGAAATAACCACAAGAGAAAAACAGGCTTTAACTTTGTTCACTTAAAATCTAGTTCCAAAACATCCGTGAGTAGGCTTCTTTAAGATTCTTAAGCAAATATCTTGGTAGACTCACCATCCCACTCAATTGTTTCTCCAAGTCCCAGGCACTGAAGTACAAGTTCTGCTAGACAGGAGGGGAGTAAATGATATAAATCAGGAAATAGGTTCCTAAGTTACACTTGGCAAGTCCACAAAATAGAAGACTAAGAGTAAGGTGATTCAGCTGCTAACAGCACAATCTAGTTCTGTCTTATTTACTGCTTGTTGAGCATTACGTGTATACAGAAGTAAGAAGTATATAGAAGTATTCATGTGAATTAGGTTAAGGAAACAAGAAGTAGACATCATTGCAAAAGTGTATGTGCTTTTCAAGGAATAAAATTAGACTGCAAGGAATAAATAATTTTTAAGCCAGTATTCTCCCCTTGCTGAAGCCCCAAAGTGTTTTTATAGTGCCATTCATCATATAGTGGTGAGTACCCTCGAAATGATCTTCCTTAGAAACAAAAGGGAAATCAATTTTCTTGGTACAGAAAAAGTAAGCCATTAATATACTTGTGACTTCTCCCTGGAACAGGGAAGCATCCTAGAAAGTTGTGTCTGTATAGAATAAATATGTCCTCATCAAATGAGCAATCTTTCCTTAGAATGGGAAACTGTACACTGCACTTTAGGGAGAGAAATGAAGTTGGAAAACATTCAAATGTAATTTGCACAGCATAGACAAAAACACCATGTTTGAAAATTAAACCATATGTAGAAGATGGAGGGTATCGCCACAGAAAGCCCAAGTTAGATCTAATCTTTAATTCCATATCAGAATTTATTTCACTATTATTTCCTGTGCACACACTACACACATACACACACACACACAAGTGTTTGAGTAAATTGAGTGAGAAACAGATAGAAATTGTTAAAACCATAATTCTAAATATATAGTTTCAAAAAATTATGGTCTATATATGTAGCCTGGGAGTATTAAGAGTAGAAAATTTGAGGAGACTCCCCCAATAAAGAGTCAACCATCAGAAAGAAAAAGTAGCTAATAGAGAAACAATGAGTCAATAAATATTTATTAAACACCTGTCGTGACTAAAATAAGATTCAGGGCATGGGATGGGGACACGAAAAAATGTTAAAACACACACAAAGCTTTACAAACTGGTATAAAGTTGAAGGTGCTGCCAAAATCAAACCTGAAATTTAGAGTAGAGAAGATACTGCCAGAATTACCAATTGAATCAAAAAGTCTATTCTTTCAGTAACAGATTTAGTCATATTTAAGATTTTAAAGATTTGTCTTTTGATGCCCTGCGGAGACACTATGCTGGATGCTGTAAGGTGACAAAACTAATGACATATCATAATAATAGAAGATAATTATTGACTAATTGCCTTGTGCTAAGAACTCTGCTGTGACATTAAGTAGATTATCTGACCTAACACCACAAGAACCGTATGAGATAGGTACTGAGATCCCCATTTTACAGAAGACGAAATGGAAGCACAGCAAGATAAAATAACTTGCCCACGTTCCGGTGGTTCATAAGGCAATAGCTGAAGTTCAAAATTTGCTTTCTGCTCCAAGGCCTATTCTATTTACTACTGTGCACAATATCGCCTCCCAGTTTATACTTTTTTTGCCAGACTTTATTTTGTTCCTCAAATATTTTCTGAGCTCCAAGTATAGGAACATAACTTTGGTAAAGAAGAATAACCAGTGAGAGGGAATCCTGAATACAGTGGAAGGAATAAACTAAAATATTATTTATAATTAACTAGGACTAAAGGGTAAAAAAACTGAGAAATAGAAAAATCTATGAAGATCATAGATTTATTAACAGATTGAAAAATAAATGCCAGGTCTAACAATGTGAGAGAAACCCATTTCTTGGGAACCTGACTTCGATGACTATCACAATGTGTAAAACTAGATTCAGTGGCAAGAATATAACAAACAGCCGGCGTGAAGATGAATAGAATTTTTGCTTGTTAAGCTAAAATGCTGATGTTTCTCTCCCCTTGCAACCTGACTACTTCCCACCAGGAAAACAAGTAGGTAAATTGTAGACCAACTTGTAAACTAGTAAAATTTTTGAATTTCTCAACACCACTGAAGTAGTCACAGTTCATCTTTAGGTAGGAAACTCTCAGAACTTTACACTTTGGAGCATTTATCCATAAAATATACACAGCATGAAACTGCAGGGGTTTAGGGATTGTAAACTTTAAACACGTTTAGAATTGAAGAAGCAAAGTGACCTGCCACTGACTCCAAAGACCCAGCCCATAGGGCTGCTTTGAGAAAACCCCTAAAAAAATCTATGGAAAAATCTCTTCCATAGATTTTGCTCATTATTGTCTGACCTGGGTGCTTTCTCAGAAAAAAGGAAACCTGCTGTCTTGACTGCATGAGTTTATACTCCTTTTTATGCCATTAAAAAGCTGAAACGTGAGTCTTTACTTAAGGGTCTTTCTGATTTGTGATTTGTGCTGGAATACTTAATGGACATAAAAAATGAATAGATATCACAGATCTGTCCCTCCATCTGGTGGAGGGAGGCTGTTTCTCTTGAGGAGTTAATAATACAGAGCAGATAGATTATTAGTAATATTTTGTATTTTGCTTAACAGTTTCAAAGTACCATGTGTTGGTGAATACAACAAAATGGAAATTGCTTTCACAAAATATGTCAAAATACATGCCAATTTGAGAGATGACACCACAAGGTCAGAAACAGTTGGTATTTGTATCTGCCTTAACGAGAAAATGAGAGCTGGAGAATATAATTAACTGCTTCTATTTTGAAACATCTCATTTTTCCTGAAAAAGCAGAGACCCCTCTATATGCTGAAGCATTAATCCTAATGATTTCTGGGGAGTCAGATATACTAATGACCAGATCATACCTATCTTCAGAACTGAAAAAGAGCCACAATATAGAAACACGTTTCTAGATTTGTAGAAATTTCTGAAACATCTTGTCCATAGATTTTGTTCAAGCCCTGCCTTTGGAGAAATGTTTTGAGGAATGCCAAAATCCCCACTGACTCCATCTTCCCCAGATTATCTCCCAGTGCCTTCCTTAGTTCATTAGATTTTCCAAATTTTAAACTAAAATGTTTCATCCAAAAAATACTAAAGAATATATGTTTTTAGATCCATCTGGAGTACTAACCCTCCAACACACTCTGAAGTTATAGGCTCATTTTTCAGAAAAGCCAGCTTTACCCGGTTTGGTGGGCAGTAGGCATGATGAACAATTAATTGACCAATTTTTGACTACTTCAAAATTTTGGCTAAGATAAGCTCATTCTTGGCTCTGATTTCCTGAATGCTCATAATTCAGTAATTTGGGAGAAAATGTTTAACAAATGAGGTACTGGTAGGAAAAAGATTAAGGTGTTATACAGTGCCCACTCTCTGTTTTTTGTTTTTTTTTTCCTTCTAGGATCCTAAATTTGTGTTTGTTACTATGTGATGTAACAACACAGGAAAGAAGGTGGTAGATTTAAGTGTTCTCGTATGGAAAACTTTGGAAGTTTAAAACAAGAAAGAGTGAGAAAGTTGAAAGACAAGTCAGAACAGTTCTCCTCTCCCTTTCCATCCCACTCCCCCAGCTACTGAGCAAAACAAAATGATTACCTGTGTACCTGCACTGTAAACAGCGTTTGTCAAATTATTGCCCAGAAGAGCCTGTATCAGAATCACTTTGAAATTTACTTAAAGTGAAAAATACCGGGACGTATAATTTCAGACTTATTGAAACAAATACCATATATACTGGGCTTTAGGAATCCATACATTAAATAAACTTCAGATTATTCTTGAAGTTTGAGAAGCGTTGTTATAGTCTACTATAACTAAATACCATAGATTGAATGGCTTCCGCAACAAACATTTCCATCTCATGCTTGTGGAGGCCGTGGGAGCCTAAGAGCAGGTGCCGGCAGATTGCGATCCTCATGTTCCCAGGCTGCCTCCTTGCTGTCTCTCTACAGGACAGGGAGAAAGAAAGGGAGCTTTTGTCTCTCTTCCCCTTCTTATAAGAACACGAGTCCCATGACGAGAGAGAGCCTCACTCTGATGACCTCATCTAATCCTAATTCTCTTTCAACGACCCTCTTACTAAATACCATCCCATTGGGGGTCAGGGCTTCAGCACATGAATTTTGCAGGCACACAAACATTCAGTCTGTAACAATTACACATAAAATCATGGTCATACAAACAATGTACAGTGAATTGCTTTGTACTAAATGATTCTCCACATCAAGTCCATTCTAACTGGATTAACCAGTATTGTCAAATAAATTCTACAAACCTCAGCATCAGTTTCTGAGTCAAAGGAATAGATTACTATTCCAGAAATCTCACATTGTCTTTATTTACCTATAGTAAGTTTGCGTAAGATATACAAACACATGTAATACATATTTTTTGGATATTGTTATTAGGAAATCTTCGCATTTTTTATTTTATCCTCTATTTTATTATTTTGATATTGATTGTATTAGAAAGAGAAGCTACTGGTGCTTGAAGGGTACCATTAATGAAAAGATAATTTCTACTTCTAAGAATAGAAACTCCTCTCAACTTGGATAACTGCACACTTAAAACTTAAATCGCCGTTATAGCTATGTCCTTATGGGCTATGGGATGTAGGAAGATGTCGTTCGGTCACAATTCTCCCTACTGCCCTCCAGATCTGCAGATCGGGGAGGGAGGAGAAAACTTCATTTGGCAACTCACCCTTTCTTCACTCAGCTTCTACTGGGTTCAAGTGAATGGTTGCCTAGCTAAAAGCTGGCAAGCCTCACAAACACGGCCAGTGCTGGTTTGCTAAGCAGTGTTCACAGCCACGTGGGAAAGTTGCTGCAGAGGAAATGAGGGCCTGGCAGCAGACATAGGGGTTCAGACTGGGCCGCCAGCCTTCCTTCCTGGGGTCTCTGCTCCCTCTTTGCATTCACTTGAATTCCATTTCATAACTGACTTCATGAAGAGAAAAGCAACGAAACCAGATGACATGCACACTCTCGCAAATATTTTAAAAGCCTGAGTTTTTAAAACTCAGCTGTCTCAAACATGAAAACGTTAAATTTGCTGAAAGTTACATTGTATGTACAGTAGAACCCGGCTTCTGAGATCTCCCAATGATAGCAGTTCCATAGGACCCTCCCACAGACACAGCAGGCTCTATGCATGCCAAGCTCCAACCACCTCCCCTTCCTTCTAACTTCTGAATTCCAGGAGGGCCGTCTTTATTTCCCCAGAAAATAGTTCAAAATACTTGAAAATCTTGGAATTTCCTATGACATTTTTCTTCCCCCTTGGTTGATTCTTTCTTCAAAACTTGAATATTATGGTCACTTTTCTCTCCTACTACTGCCAAAACCTTAGCCCAGGTTATCATAACTCTTCTCTCAATTTTCTTTAACAGAGAATCTCCTCCAGTCTCTCCCTTGTCATTCAATTACTCATTTACCAGCTATTTAATGAGTACCTACTATCTGTCCAGTCACTCTTCTAGAGATACCATAGCAAAGAGCAACAAAAATTTCCAAGTGTTTTTTTTTCTCATTTAGCTTACACTAAATTGTGTGAGACAGATTGTAAACAAGAGAACTAAGATGCTATAAAAAATGTAATGATGTAATTTTAAAACAGTGGGAAAAGCTGGAAAAGGCAGTTATCAACTACCAAATTAACCTTGATGAATAATTGACTTTCCCATTCCATTTTATTACCAGGTTTTAAAAGCATTAAATGAAAACTCGTTACTTAAAAAGAACTTTCTAGCTTGACCATAAAGGCCTTTTAGAGTTGAGCCCCTGATGTATCTTTCCAACTTGTCTTCCTCAATATGAATATTGGCTTTATGCAGACCTTTCTGTTTGAACCTAGGATAGAACTTGAGCATTTTATAGTCATAACTTCATTTATAAAGTTTTTTCTTCCTCCTTTCTACAAACCAATATTTAATCCCAACTTCAAAGTTCTACTTCATCTAAGTCCATACTAATGATGTTTCCATCTGTCTTACCAAAGCAATTTTTATCCAAAGCATCCATGCCATTCTTATTGTATGTAAGCCTGAATAGTGGAATATTGTTTTGGTATGCATAATAAGTAAAAGGAAAGATTGCTTTGTGAAATAAAATTATAACAGAATTGTACTTTCATCTTCCACTGCCCCTTTAGAATATATTTATTGTGTAATAAAACAGTAAACCTTTGCTTATAAATAGTATCCATTCAAAACTTAGCATGGCTAAACCAATATAATAAATGAAACTTTGAATACTCAAGTTGAACCTTTTATCCATTCCTAGCAGGAACCTTTCTCAGGTCAGAAGCTGATAAAGAAAGCTTGAATGCTCCTAAGGGTAGTGTCCACCTTTCTTTGTCACTCTTACTAACCCAAGTTCTAACTCCTCCAAAACAAGGGATGGAGAGGAGGCATTGGCAGGATAGTTATGGGAAAAAGAAGCTCCCACCTGAGAAGCTTCACACTCTACGGACACCCAGATTGTTAAGGCTGACTCTTTTTCAGTCTGCTGTGTGTGTGTGTTCAGATTTCTCTCTCCATTGCAGAGTGTCTCACTTCACAGTTTTCTTTTGCACAGTTTTCTTTTGTCTGACTATACCTCCCCAGTTCTTGCTGTTCCAGCTGTCCATTCCACACAAACTCACTTTTAGGTTCCCATTGCCTCTCCAAGGGTTTTGTGGGTCAACACAGCAATATCGTTCCTTCACTGCTCCACTGCCAAAGTATCCAGTCCATTTGCGACATTGTGGTCTTTGATGCAATAAGCATTTCCAGATAATCCCTGCCTTCTGAACATACTTGGATCAGAGGACATAGTGAAAGCAAAATACATTCACTTGCTTAGATATCTGTTGCTTTGTACTTGGTGGTAATTACTAGGGTTTCACAAAGTGCCCAGGTACTGGTATACTAATAGCTGCTTGTTGAATATGTGGGCGTAGCAATACAGCCTAATATACACAGCCTGTATATATATACACGTGACTTTTTATAGCCAAGAAAAATGTTTTCATAAGGGGCTACCTATAAAGATTTATAGAAATCATTATCTATAAAATAATTTAAGATGTGGATAAAACATTTTTCTATTTCCCTGATTAAAATTAGCTCCAAGAGAACAAAGATATTGTCTGTCCTTTTTCTCCGAGTCTATCATAATGCAAAGAGCATAACAATATTTAACACATTTTTAATGAATCAGGAAACATGAAATATTAATGTTAATTTCTCCCCCTCATATGTCACATTTAAAAATAAGAATTATTGTTATCTTCTTAAATACATAAATGGCAGAATTTTTCTGAAGCCATTTTGAGACTCAAACAGAATAAATCCATATAAAAATTTAAAAGTTTGGCATTAAAAAGAGATATCAATTTGATGAAATAAATCCTTAATGAGTGTCTCCTACTTTCATGGTATTGGGCAAGGTACTGGGCCAGGAGGAACATAGAGAAAAATAATGCACTGTTCCTATCCTAAGAACTTATTTACAGGAGAGAAGAAATGTGGGCATATGTAACTACAATAACAGGAAGATTCAGAAGCTTAGCAGTGAGACAGTTAAGTGGTTAATAATATTTCTGTTTGGTGTAACTATAGAAAGTATCATGAAAATTTTACTTCTGTCCTGGACCCTGAAAAAATTGCTAAGATTTCAAAAAGTAGATAATGCCATTCTAGACCTCTGCAAAGGTAGAAAGATAGTGTGTGGAATTTATTTGGGGAATAGAGTATAATCTGGCTCAGGTTAATGATAGGTTGCATATGGGTCAGGGTAGGGCAAAAGGGCAGATGGAATAATGCTGACATTTCTCCCATAGGCAGAGTGAAACCTCTGAAGGCTTTTGAGCAGGGGAATCTGAAAGCACAATGTGAAGATAAATAGTAGGAAATAAAGGTTTGTGAGGCAGGGCGATGAGTTGGCAGGTTGTGGCAACAGACCAGGTGAGAGGTAATGATGGTCTAAACTAGGGCAGTGGCAATGGGAATAGAAAACATGGAATGAATCTAACAGACATAAGATGAATAGTGCCTAGTAGGTAGGAATTAGCTGCTGGGTAGAAAACACCAGCCAAAACAATTAAGCTAATCATTTTCCTTCTTCTACAATAAAAAAAGAGCCTGCTGTACCAAATCCCTTGTTTAATAAAGGAAGGGGGGAAGGGTTTTTGTAAGACCATTTTTAGGTATTTAGGTCACAGGAAAATGTAACAGTAAAAATACTAACTCTTCTAAAACAACACTTAGAAATAAAATCAGTATTTTCTATGTACTTTTGATTCGATTACATTATCCACAGACAGCAGGTTAAGCCAACAGTGTCTCTCTCCAGGGCTGTGTAAGAGCCACCTACTGGCCTTGTGGACCTTTGTCTTACCCTTTTAAGTTCATTCACCTGGATATTGCCAAAATTATCTTTAAAAAATACAAATCTAACATGTTAATCTCTGCTTAAAACTCTCCATAATTTTTTTATTGCTCTTGGGATCACTGAAAGACAGTTCGCCTGGCCCACAGTGACCTATGTACGTATGCAGCTTTAGTTGCATCCCACACTTCTTGTTCCATTTCATTCAAACACCTTCTCCTCTCACTCCCCAGCTTCCCACTGCACTGGCCCACTCCAGCCCCTTCTTCAGGGCTCAGTTTAACTAAGCTCCTTTAGTACATAGGAGCTTCTTCAGAGCTCAGTTTAACTAAGCTCCTTTAGTTCTTCCTGCCACGTACTCTTTAAACGCTCTGTACTTCCCTTCATCACACTTTAGTATGATTTTCTATCTTTCCATTGTAGTCTCTATGTGTTAAAAAGACAAAAACCATGCCATGCCTGTATCTCAATGACTCAGCAGAACAAGTCCTACATAGTAGATCGATAAATACATATTTATTAAATAAATGGACTAGTGGTTAATGTGGAGCTCATCTTTTAAATTGGAGTATTGACTTTTAAGATCCCTTTTAGCCATATAATTTCTATAAGTAAACTTTGTCAATAAAAAAGACAGATTCCTGCATCTGAAGTCAGACTCTGGTACCATGTTACACTCAAAAAACAAACAATTGGGTCCTATTCATAAATGTAAATATTAATTGCTATTCAAATAGCAGAGTTATTAATAGAATGCTAGAAATATTTTTCCTTATTCCTCAACCTGGTCTCATTCTGTAAACATTTCACCTGTTTACTTTACCTTAAGAAGTGAGATATGAGTAACAGAAAATAAAGAAAAATAATCATAAAAATTAAGAGTTGAGAAAACATCCCAAGAAAGTAAATTTCAAAGCAGATTTCTTTCTTTCTGAATTCTCGTTAATTAAAAACATACTGCAGACCTCTTCCTAGAAGAGGACTCATACATTCTATTTGTTGGTACTAATTACCACCAGTGCCAATAAATTACACCACAGGGTTTTCCATTAATTCAAACATTGTTACAATACTTCTCAAAATAAGTAAATATGGTTCATACACATATTCACTAGCGAATTTTCAGATGAGCGAGGATATTGTAAATAATAAGTTTTATTCCGTGCTTACTATGTGCCAGGCTTTTTCCTATTCACTTTACCCATAATAGCTCATTTAACTCTGTATAGCCCTATAAAGTAGGTACTATTGTCCCCATTTTACAGAAGAAGAAAGTGAGATACTAACACAGATTTCCATGCAAAGTCCTCCTAGGATTAAACCTGACATTTGGTCAGAGCTCATGACATGACCAGTTGACTTTACTGCCTTTCTTGAGAAAGAATCTAAAAAGTAGAATATATAATATGCCAAAAAAAACCATTTTAAATAACTATTGTATATTCCTTGATTTGAAGATGAAATACAATTCCAAATCTAGTGACATTCTAATGTTTTTTCTAGAAACAAAAATCAGTTCTATAGCCAAATATTGGATCAGGTATTGAGCAGAATATATTTAGCTGCTTATGTTTCCTATTTTAACACAAAATCATCTAATTTCAAAAGCTTAAGAACGAGCTACTGCAAAAAGTAATCATATTTTAAGATCTTATTTCTTTATAAACCATTTGTTCTTTTGATCTCTAGAATTTGTACATGGCTCAAAGGCAATGTGTTTAATCTTTGTATGAAAAGAAAGAGAGGGAGAGAATTTAAAGCAAAAAGGAAAAAAATTACTTCTCTTATTTTCTGGGGAAAAAAAGATAGTTTCAGATTCTTTTGTGTAAAACAAAAATAACTGATACATTGATAAAGCCATTGGTCAGGAAACTGTCCTGCTTTAATTCCCTCACCTGCCCATCTAGCTATTAGAATAGTGTATTTCCATGTAGCTAATCTTTAGATTGATTTATTAAGCTAAGTTTACAAGTTAAAAAGGAAGAGGTCCTGGGGAGATAATTGCAAGAATACAAATCAGGAGAGAAAACTTGAAAGAATAGTAATTTTGCTTCTTGAAACTGACCTTAAATCCCTGGGAGGAGAACAGAACAGCTTAAAGCAACCTTTTCTCTCTATTCAGAAGTGATCATGAATTAATTGTGCAATTTAGCTGAACTTTGCTTTTCCTTGTATCCTAGGAGAAGATCTCTGACAGGCTGGGAGTTTTTGCTCATTTGTAACGTAAACTCAATATCTAGAGATAGTTCGTAATACCACCTGGGCTCATTGGAAAACCCTAATTCCCAAAACAAACAAAGAGGAAAAGGTGAACAAAATAATCCATCAGCAAAAGGAAAAAAGAAAATAGAATGTTTGAAAATCTTTATTTTGATGATTTGCTTTTAAATAATTCCAAAGAAAGATCCTTGGTGACATCAGAAGAAAGACTGACTACAAAATCCCAATTTGCTCATCAGTGATGATGTATAAGGCTTGCGGGTTACAAGGCATCATTAGTTGCTTTGATGATAAAAGCTCTTGGTAAAAATTATATCTGCTATATTTTGACTATCAATGAGGCCATGAAGGCCTAGCAAGGAGGAGGTTAAAGTCATTGCAGATAAATTGTAACACTGATAAATATTAATTTTCATAGCAAAAACTAAAGCCTTAGAGTTCTGACTTACTCGAATTGTATATTTCAATTAGCTAGTAAATATTGACCTTGTGATGCTAATTCTATAGTCTCCTGCATTTACTCAAGCCATTTTGTATACAACAAGTATTAATTGAGCACATACATCAGGTCTGTTACTATACTGGGCATCAAGTACAGAATAGGAAGCAAACACCAAAATCTATAAACACAAAACGGTCCCCGCCCTCAAAGATATTTATAATTCCAAAACCCTATATTTTAAGATTAGGAAAAAAAAAGTGTAAGGGACATCATCATCCTTCATCTAGTATTTCATGCGTCATAAAGTCCACAGGAGAACAGGACTCCTTGGCTTCCTTGAAACCAGAGAGAGAGACTCCAGAGTCACCCCCAAAGTACTTTTTCCCCACGACATTTTGTTTGTTTGTATTATTGTTTCATTTTGTTTTGTTTTGCTGTAAGTAGATTTGCTTAGTGCTTTGAATAAGAAAATCACAATGCAGTGTAAGAAGCAACGGTGACTCCTTAGGGAATGCTCTGGGGGGTTGAGTACTCAATATCTTAATACATGTAAAAATGCCTTCCTTTACTTTAACTTAGTATATTTTGATACATCCAGCTATTCTTCCCAGAAACTTTTACTAAGCCCTTTCTGTATGTGCTGGACCCAGTGGTAGGTACTGGGCATCTGTAGACTTGACCTCAAGTGGCCACTGGCTGTTATATAGTTATGGAAAACAAGCTATGTGTCGTATAACTTACTAATGATCATGTGCTCGCAATTTTTAAAAGTTCACAAGGTATTTAATGGAATGTGGACTCAGAACCATATTTTCTAATGTTCATTTTCTGAAGTTAGGAAAAGTTTTATGTAATTATGGAAGCAGAGTATCCTTAAATAATTTTAAAAAGTAAAAATACTCTGAATCAAATAGCAGTGGTAAATGTCGATGGGACCAATTCAATTTTTAGAGAATAAAAAGCATTTTTACTGCCAATGTTGTTCTGAAATTAATTGCAAGATGTGTTTTTTAAATGGCTTATCAAAAATCATGAAACCAATCAATAAGTCAAATAAGGCTAGAAACCACCATTAGCTAGTAAATTGAGTTAATAGTATAATTCCTCCATAAAGCATAATAGGCACTTTCCTTTCACAGTTTAATGTTTCTGTAATTGAGATATAATTCAATTTATTCACACACTTTATGTAATAATGTATTTTTTTCCAAAAAGCTAGACATATTCATGGTGAATCTTACAATGAATGGTATCAGAGTTGATGAAATGTATTAGTTGCAAACACACTAACTACTTATCTCATAAACTATATATTGCAAAATTCATTGCAGGTATCTTAACCCAATTTACTTTTAAATGCTTTTCATTTTGCTACAAATGGAAAGACAAATTCTTCTATTTCATATATTTTTAAAATCCAAGATTATATGCTTTGAAAATACCTTGTTATAAGAATCACAGATTATCTTTCAATATTTTCATTCCTTATTAATGAATGGTGCCATTAATCTCTACATTTCTTTCAGGGAAAGCAAAGACCTGGTCATTTCTGCATCATTAGAGCCTGTAATAATGCCTTAAAAATAATAAATAATTGTCCAGTGAGTAAATAAAGTAATGACAAAGAAATGGAGGAATAAAGACCTCAACACAATGAACCCTCAGTAAATAATGGTTGAATTCCAAAGAGCTGCTTACACTGACTGACCTATGGGACATATTTTCATAGTTCAATGACACAGTTTTAATATCCTTCTGTAGTGTTTGCCTTTGTAGTAGTAAGAGGAAATTAATAAATTTTAATGATAAAAAATTTATTTTAATATTTGGTTTTAGGTATATCTAAGGTCTATGTATTTATAAGAGTCTTGCTATGTCAGTCATTTGCTCAAAATTTTTCTTATGTATCCAAATAGTTTTATGATATCTTATTAGAATCTGTCTTCTGAGTGATTAACTTTTATATTAAAGATGAATTTTTGAAGCTAGGAACTTCATATGAAACACAATCTTCCTCAGTGACCTTTTCCCAGACACATTCTAATACTAAATGATTTTTTATGGCTCTTTGCCTTTATACTTTAGCATCAGTACAATCTTCAACACCCATGGGAGCCACCAAACCTAGCATTTGTTTCTAAAGTAAACTTATCCACTCGGATTTTTTGCTGTAGTTTCTCATTTATTTTGTACTTTTGCCCTGATGAGTTAAAGCAGCAGCACATTAAAGTTTTTAAATGCCTCAAATGTGGATCCAGTATTTAGGAATTTATCTTAATGCAACTGATGAAAATGAAATAGTACTTTTGTGCAAACGCTCAATGCCCCTTAACTAGAAATTCAAAATGTATTTATAATGTATTTGTTACTAATAGCAGGAATCATTTTATCCATAAGATCACTTGGGGCATAAATGTAAATATGGAAAAATAGAGACTCTCGGTCCTGCATTGGAGCATTGCTATTTACAGTCACATCAGAAAGGTATAATCTAAAGAAATGGTAAACAGGAGTCAACGAGGTAAGAAGCAAGACAGGAGAAAGTGGTGTCATGAAAACAAAGAGAAGCATTTTTCCCAGAAGAAAGGAGTGGTTAACTGTAAGGATGCTGGGAGGGCAAGTGAGGTGAGAAACATCGATGAGATCAATGTCTTTAGACTTAATAAAAATAAATAAATAAAAATAGAATCTTGATTCCAAAAATTAGTGGCACCCAGGGGTTTGGCACTTTGAAAGCCATTGTTACAGTGGACTCGAGAGTTAAAAAAACTAGAAAAAATTGAATTTGAGTGAGTAGAAACAGTGACTACTGCTGGTTTGTGTAGTTTTGCATTAACCATGGACAAGGAAATGGAACGACACCTGCAGGAGAACATGGGTCAGAAGAAAATCTATAAATATTTCTTAAATTCGACTGAATTCTGTGTCTTATAATTTTTGGAGATAAGATATAAGAAGCCATGTAGTAGCTGGGTCAAAAGGCCTTGTAGACACTAAGAAGGTTGTTTATAAGACTGCAAGCCATTTAAGCCTCTAACCATGTGTTGCTTATTATCTGGTGAGAGAGAGCGATTAATCAAGTGCCTCAAAGAAATATTAAATTTCAATTCTGATGCATGCTAAAAATAAATTTGAATTGCTGTGGGAACATAGGACAAGAGGGTTTGATATCATAGACTTTCATGAAAAAAAATGACAACAGGAGTATTTTATAATACTCAGTATATACCAATAAAAGATGAATACAAGTCACGTTTGAGCACCTCTTGTAATTGCCCAAGGCAAATGTAACCCCAGTGTTATTTTAATAGGTTTTTCTTTTCTTAAAATGTGTATACATTGCTTTAGTACCATCTGTATGTTGAGGGCTGTCCCTATCCCAGAACAATGAAAAGCCATTCAAGTACATAAAGCAGGCATGGGGTCATTCAGTAATTTAAAAAGGAAACTCTGACTGGAATGTGGAGGATGTGAGGGGTTAAGGAGTCAAAATAGAAGAGGGACTTTTTGCCATTGTAAAGAACACAGAGGATGGTAGCTTGAAAAAAAGTTGGCAGATGTTGAAATGATGACAGGTGGATGATTTAAAGAAAAACTTGAGTAGCTAAAACTTGAAAGAACTTGGTGATATATGAGTTGTGGATATTAGATATCATTTGGATGTTTGCACAGTTGTTCGGGATGCAGAGTGAATCAATCAAACGACCAATGAATGAGCGTTTATTTAGTGCTTAGTATGATGTCACTGTGTCATTTCTGTGAGGGAAAGCTCAAAATTATTTGTGCATTAGAGGTAGAGATAGGATTCTATGCATTGTTTATCTCAATTGTTTTTGACACACTAAAAAGAAACAAAGCATTGTTGATGAATATCCATTGTGTCCTAAGGATTCTGGAACAAAGAGTGCATTAAGAAGCTACAGTAGGCTCATCCAGAAGCGATGACAAATTCTCTCTGCCCAGTACAGCCTGCGTAACTCTGGCACAAACAGATGAAGGCTGCATTTGGTTGAGAAGCCCATAGAAGGTGATTCACCAACACAGCAAGATTCAACTACATACTGGCCTCCTCTTGACACATCTGTGCTAATCAGCCCAAAGTCACACATATCATTAATTTCACTTTTAATTGAACCTCCAGGACTGATGAGCAGTGACAGTCTTAGCTTTGGGAAGGTTTGGTCGCCATCATTCAAACATCAATGAAAAATACTATTTCTAAAACATTGTAAAGATAAACTGTCTTGTTTCTTTCTCAACTCTCTGAGAAGGATATATAAGACTAATTTTAGTCCTAAAATGTAAGAGTTTTTATTCTAGAAATCATTATCAATTGTGGCAGCTATACAACATGGTTTAGAAGAATAGAGTTTTCATTAATCAAACTATTACCTAAAACATGAGGAAATCTATTTCTTTAGTTCTATTTTCTTCCATATTCAATATATTTAAGAAATAAAACATGGTGAGATAGATGACACCACACGTTTTTTTGGAGCACATGCTGTCAATCCCAGGTCTATCCCTTACAAGTTATCGTATCCTGAAAAGTGTATTAATTTTTTTCAAACCTCAATATACTCTCTACCTCACAATGTTGCTCAGATCAAAATATAAATGTAAAAATATATTTGTAATATAAAATATAAGGATATCTACTACTGTCTGGCACTTGGTGGTGCTCATTAAATGTTCCCTGAATTTTACTAAGACTAACACAACTCATCACTTAGACAGTCATGAGTTATGTTTCTTACATAAGTCTGACATATGTTTCTTACTCATTGCTCTAATAGTAATGATACCCTATTTCCAATCACACTAATTCAACTCCTTTTATAATCTCATATGGATGTTAATTAAAATACATCCATTAATCAAATGCTTTCTAATTATTTTTATGGAATTTTTTTATAGATCCCACTATGAATTCTACAACCTTCTCTATAAGCCATATGTTATTATTCTGTGGTTTATATAGATTCTATGTGTGATCCAAAATTAAGAAAATGAGAATTTCATATAACTTATCATTTAGTATAAGGAAGTGAAATAATGCAGAACATTTCCTGGCATCTTTCATGCTGAACTGCTGTAACTTTAATAACTTCTGCACTGCAGTGATTATGAAACTAAAGCATATTTTTAAATGTTAACTCAGAGTGTCAGACGTTTACTTATATTTGGCAAAATCTTAGGAAGAATAAGTTTGAGGACAACACAATAATGTGGGCTGTCAGACATATCTTCTGTCATTCACATTTTGTGAATATTCTTACCTTCTAATCATTTTTATCTAAATTGTATTGTGACCCTAACTTTCAGAGAGTCTTGAAGCTAGAAATAAGAACTTGATGTTAATGTTAATTACAGGAGAAGTTGGAGTGTATTTTAAGTCAAATAATCCTTTAGAAGTTGTAAGCCGCACTTAATAAGCAGAGGAATCTGGGATAAGGTTGTGAGAATTAATAACCCATTTTATAGAGTCTTGCATCTCACACCACAGAAAATGATCTGATTAGCTTCTCTTTTCTTGATACTAACTTCAGAAAATGCCTTTCTCAGTGAAGCAAATGGAATGATACTTCAAGAAATCATTCTGCTTTTTTCCAGCAAAAGAAAACCAACATGACTCCATTCAGAAAACATCACCTCTCTCAGGCTTAACACTTAACCTTAAGAAAGCTAAAATAGTCTTTTTAGTGTATTCAGGGATGCGTGCAACCATGGATATGTTTATGACACTTTTTCACCTAAAACCTGAACAATGTTAAATGATAGGTTTTATTTAAAAGTGGGCATCTTTCTGGAAGTTGTATGGAACAGAGCATGATCTTTTGAAGCCAGTTGGGTTTTGGTTTGTGTTTAATCATTCACATTCTCCAAATGTCCCTTCAAGTTTCAGAACCCGTTTTTATTTTAATGAATTTTAGTAACCGAGCTAGGTGTTGTGTGTATGTATGTATGTGTGGTTTTAATGAGAAAATTGACTTGTTTATGGAGAACACTTTACTAAAAAGGTAGATTGATGAGCTTAATGATATTTTATCTGGGAAAATTAGGAAACTAATTCAGAGAAGCAGCCCCCAGTAAGCATGCTCTTACCTGTTCTCACAACTTCTGTTTATTCCATATGGATACCTGTTCCTGGCAAGTTCTCTAGTTGGTGAATTTCTTGCCAAAATTCACATCAGATATTTAGTTGTATAACTTAACTACCCAGAATAAATCTTTGACGTGAAGGTTGTCATAGGAGACTATGAAATAATATGAGTAGGAACATTTATATAAAGCATATTTCTTTCTGGAAGTTTGATCTCATTTTCAAGCTCAGTGCCTCTGACAGGAAGGAAGCAGCAGGAATCAACTTATCAAATCAAAGATTTATGGATCCTCTCTATTGCAAATGTCAAAATCTCTCAATATTTTTTGTATAATGATTGATATTCTACATATTCCAGATAACTAATGATACAGTTTTTGCACATTTGGCCTGGGCCAGATTGTTGCAGAATTAAGGGCACAGAATAGCAGATGATCCAACTAGGTCCCTAAAGCAGAAAGAGAGAAAATTCCTGTGGTTTAAGACAGACCATGTTGCATAGTGATTGCGTTGCTTTTAGTTAAGAAAAATAAGTGCACATCACAGTAAGAATCCCATTTTATCCTTTAGAATTTTCCATAGCTCTGCATTTTTCTGATTTCATTAAATGGAGGTAGGTTATCTCAATATACACTAAGCAGATCTTTAATTCATTATGTTATCTCCCCATGTGACCAAGTTCTCAACGCAACCACATCATCACATTTCAGCCACTCCTGGGGAATCCTCATTGCTTTATTCTGCTCCCAGAAGATGCTCCCTGGACAGCACAGGTAAAACTGATTATGCACAGGCCAGAGGCTACCAACTGCTTAGGTACCTTGGCCCTTTTATATTAAGCACCTCTGCCCAGCACCAAACCTTCAGAAAACTTTGAAAGGTCCTCAAGTGTACTGCTCTTAAGAGATGCCAGCTGGAGCACAGGGGTGTGAAGTCCTGTAATACCAGTGGGCATTTCTTTTGGATTGGAAGCTCTAGCAATTACTGGGCAAGCCCTCTAGTCACTTTCACCCACTCACTAAACAACAGGCTCTTCAAGTAGACACTGGGGGGAGCCAAACTGTTGGCTTGTGGGGAAATTTTGGGTAGTTAATCAGGGCCCTTGTCCCCTTCCTTCCTCCCTGCTTCCCCCTCCCCCCACTTGTTTGAGTTTTTGTTTGGTTGGTTTTGGTTTTTTTTTTCATTTCTACCTACCCTACACATCACCTCCAGTGGGAAACTTTTGTCCAGTTTATGGATACAAATTAAAAGTGACTTCATGAGATTGTTAATTCAAATTAAGTGCTGTGCTTTTATATGTCTTCACTGTTTCAATTGTCACCATGCTATTATAGTAACAGTAGCACATTATAATATGCTGTATCAGATAGTCTCCTTAGCCTGTTGTGCTTCCTTAAGGTTCTACTAGTTTCCAAAGACCAGCTGAAATGTCAAAATATTTTCAATTTTGTTTTTATTATATAGGCCATCCATCACTTAGGAACAAATTTAGGTAATCAGCAAGTTTGTATTCACATGAAAATGTGTACACTTTCACTCCCATGCAGGCTAAATAACTAATAGGGAAATAATTCTTCTTTCATTCACATTGGCTTTAAAGTGATTAAATTAATTCTAACCACCCCCTCTTCAACCCATTGGATGGGTTTTATACCCTTTGATGGTGTTGTCTGGGCTTTTCTCTCACATGCTAATGAGGCATTCACTTTAGCTACCACAACTCCATGTAATCCTTGGGCAATTCTCACACTTTCTAATGGCCCCTTTTTTTAGAGAACTGGGAATCTTAGAGAGGAGGGGGTGGAAAGGGAAGTGAATTGCTGGCCTAATATAGACTTACCCTGAAAATGTATTCTGAAAATAGAATTGTATGGCTCACTGCTTCTACCCTAGAAGAGGAACTGAGGAAGAGAGACTCATCCCAGCTGCCATGTGTAGACTGTCTACTCAACCCAGAGCAAAGCACTGTAGTTTCCCTGCAGCTTGGTTGATCATCAGCTGGTGATTTTGAGAGGGAAGTAAGTCTATTTCCTGGGAGCCTTGCCTCATCCTTAGATTTCCCCTGAGCACGAAATGTACAAACATCCCAACAATAAGTTCCTGTGAATTTTTGCTTCCTCACAACTATGGGTGAAAAGCCTTGCTTATTAAAGGTGAAATAAGAAAAATGTTCCTGGAACAAGAATGCCTCCATGGAGCCCTTTAAGACTCTCAAGACTTGCTAGTGACCATACCTTCCTCAAACACCTTTTGGGAAACATCCGGATGGGCTGTATAATTGAATTGAAGCTTATAGTGAATATGCTAAAACAGTGGCTATACGAAACATTACCTTTAAAAACTTTCTATGCCCACACTTCACCCCACTCCCTAATAAAGCCAGGACCAAAGGGGGGCCAGTCAGTATTCAGTATTTTTGAAACTTCCTCACAAGATTCCAATAGACAGCCAAGACTGAGAAACACTACATTAAATACTAAGAAAAGATAGGTATTGAGAACCGAGAACGCTGAGGTACAATAGTTAGCTTCTGCTACTGAGAATGCCTCTGCCCAGCACTGTCCATGATTATGCCTCCTTTTTTAGCCAAAGTAGGAACACTTTGGCAAGGCCTAGAGCTAGAAAATTTTTACATATGGCCGTCTTCTTCTTACAGTTCTATTTTTCAATGTTTCCTTATGTCCTAGGAGTGGATCCGTCTAAGATTTAGCTGTGAGTTATTGTCATCAGTGTGAACACTATTTTGTTTTCCCAAAATACAACCATAGCTAGTAGTAACATTGAACAGGAAAATAATCATCGGAATTTCTTAACAGCTGTCTATTTTCTTTATCTTTGAATCTTAATTCTGTTTCTTCTATCTACAAACATGCTCAATATTTTTTCAATTATAATGCAAAATCTTCCCCCAAGCTGCATGTTCCCTCAACACACTGCTCTCTCTTCTTACCTTTATGACTAAACTTATTATAAAAGCGGAATATACTTCATATTTCCACTTAGTAGCTTCCCTTAGTCTCACAATCCACTGATTCCTCATCTTTCTGTCGTTTGGCTTCTGTCCCTACCACTCTACTGAATGACTTCTTCCTAGTCCAGTGATCCCCAAATCCAACAACTTCTCAGCTCTCAGACACTAGAAACACTCTGCAGCTCCAGATGCTTCAAAGCATCTTCTAAAGCACCTTCAACACGCGGCTTTGTCTTCTCTGGCTGTCACATCTTTCTCTTCAGTCTGTTCCCTTAATCAATGTATTGTACAAAGTTCTCATGTCAGCTCTCTTCTCTTTTCTTTTGATACCTCGATATCATAACCCAGGACCCATAAAATTTTGTGCTTGCTGATTTTCCCGGCAAGGACTTGCATAGCTTTCGTCATATTCACAAGAGAGTTCACGACTCAAACAGGGTAAAGAACTTGCAATAAGCTCATTTAGTCAAGAATCTTACCCACTCCAAGGGCTACAACTATCGCTTCTAAACAGGTAACAGCTAATGCTCTAATCTTCTTACCAAACTCCAGGTTCACATTTCACACACCTGTGAGGCACTTCTAATGGATACACAACTAGTTCCTAAAATTTATTACATCCCACCTCATCAATCAGGACTTCCTCATGACATTCTTGTGTCTTTAATGGGCTTTTTACATTCTCAAACATCCAGTAATATGGTGTTGGAAAGGCCAAAAATTTCTGCCTCTGCATCTTGAGTCAATGAATCATCCTAAGAGGTTGTTTGGGGCAGGGTTCCTTTTAGAGAGAATGTGAGCTGGCTTCTTTGTGAGGAAACACATATGGTACATGGGAAACAATCTTTAGCCTTCCGATAGTAGAGATGTTATTACCTCCCAAAGCAACTCATTCTCATATTGCTCTGCCAGCTCCAACAAGGCCTTTAACTTTTAATCATGTCCCTTAAACTCTAGGAGACTCATGTCAAACTTTCCAGGTAGCTTTCACAGATCCCTTTCTCTTTGTCTTAAAATGTACAAAAACACTTCCACCCCTCACTATTAGTGTGTGAAAACTGGTGACACAGAGAAAACTAAAGCTCTCTAAAAGAGTGCCACTTCTCCAACATCTTTTAGATTAGTGCTAACTTCCTTCTGCACCCTAGGCGATGAATCAAGAGTTGCAAAACCAATTTCATAACCTTTTTAACAAGTGTTGCATAGATAAGCTCATATCTATGGTATTGTTATCAGCAGTTAACAGCTGATAACTGAAGTGGAACTGGGTTCTAGCTGAAGTGAAACAGAATGATCCCCAGGTATATATATTGTCATATTTCCTCATCGGTGTCACATCAAAACCATGGCTGAGCACACTGCACAAGCCATTCATTCCTGTAATTGGCCTTGCTCATTTTGTTCTTCATTTTCCTTTTGTAACACCAAAGAATTTCCTCTCTGCTCAGCTAGCATCATCCTTACTTGTAGCAAGTGATCTTACATCCTATTCCATGTGGAAAACCAGACAAATCAATCCTCTTAATTATTCACCCATCTCACAACTTATTAGGACACTCATTCTTGCCTTCTCGTCAGTGTTAGAGAATGAGGTTTCCTATCTAATGTCCAAAACCAGGCCAAATTTTTCAAGTTTCTTTCTTGACCTCTTCTGATTTCCTTCATGCCTTCCTGCAATGTCCCATTCATGCCAGTGGCTTTTCTCACTCTATATATTTTTACTAAATAATATTTATGTTTATCATTTCAACTACTTGCTCTATGCTGATGGTTTCTTAATCCACATCTCTTCATTGATAGATATATCCTGAACATTCCACCTGGACATCATACAGACATGCAGACTGAAGGACCAAAACTGAACTCATTCTCTCTCCAGGATGCTGCTTCTCTGTGTCCCAGCACCACCATCACCAAACAAGAAACATGGAAATCAAACTTGACTCCCTCTAACCATGTTTAATCATTTTCTAAGTCCAAAACACTTTTAGCGCCTACTGTTTTTATATCTTTTGCTACCTATCCACCTTTACCTGCTCTAAACTACACCTTTACCATTTCTGACCTGGTCAACTACATCAGGCTTTAAGGAAAATACCACATCCCTACTTCCAAAGTGTTCTGTAAATTTTCAAGTAATCTTAAACTGAAAGCCAAAAACAAAATCCAAGTGCAATGAGAGCTAATAACCAACCAGTGGTCCTAAAAAAAAGAAAAAAATGCAAGAGACTAAGAGACTCAGGGTCCCAGTTACGCAACCAGATCTGTGCTTCACGTCTTTGATAGGCTTGCAAATAGGGTTAGGAATGAGGGTGAACCACTGTCATCAATATTTTAAAGCCATTATCCTAAAAAAATTTTAGTCTAAGTAGAATAATGATTAGATTGATGTCTAGTCAAGTTTGATTTCTCCATTTTCTAGGCAAAGGCATATATCCAAAACTAAATAGGAAACCAAGAAAGAGTCTTCTTGCTCAAGTGTGTCAGAATTTTTTTCTCTGAAATATGTTCAGGAAATAAAAATACCAAAAATCATTCACAATATAGACTTTTTTAAAATATGTGCTTTAAATTCTCTTTAGTTTTAAAACTATTCTGTTAATTCTTTCAGCAATGGGAAAGGTCAAGATGAATGTTAAGAAACAGTTGAAAGAACAACAAGATCTTAAATATCAAAAGAAGGGCATGACTGCATTGGCAGTGTATTTGTCCCATTGGGGGGGATCAACAACAAAAACTCTTAAGCCTAAGAGGTTTTGTGTGTGTTCTTTTTTCCCAAGCTAAAGCTTTCAGCAGAAGCTACGTGAATTTCATCAATATGTTTATATAATTCCAAGCCAAGAAATTCTGTAAAGATTACCCAAGTGTCTGATGTAGCATCTGGCAAGGGATGAAGTGTATCTCACAAAGACCTAGAAAAAAAAAATCTGTTAGAAGAGTTGCTGATGTGATCAAGAAGATTTTAAACTAAAATCCAAAGAAGAGAAGAAAAATATCTCAATAAAAGTATGACTGAATACCATAGAAGACAATAAACATCATAGCATAAAAAGTAATAACAAGGGGAAATACCAAGTAATTCTCTACAGAAAAGAAGTAGGTTGTGGGGAATGTGAAAAACATCCTCAAATTAATATACGAAGTCCGAAAGAATAAATCTAACAAACATGATAAAATTTTCTTTTAAAACGGATATATTGCATGGCTCACACCTGTAATCCTAACACTCTGGGAGGCTGAGGCAGGTAGATTGCTTGAGTTCTGGAGTTCAAGACCAGCCTGAGCAAAAATAAGATCCATCTCTACTAAAAATAGAAAAAAAACCAAAAAACAAAAAAATAGCTGGGCATGTGGGTACCTGTAGTTCCAGCTACTTGGGAGGTTAAGGCAAAAGGATCACTTCAGTCAAAGAGTTTGAAGTTGCTGTGAACTATAATGATACCACAGCATTTGACCCAGGGCAACAGAAAATTGTCTCAAAAAAATAAAAGAATTAAATAAATAAATAAATAAAGTAAAACAGACATATTCTTAGAGGTTATTCTAAATTATAGAGGTATAACTAATGATCAAAATATATAAATTTAAATATATACTTTGTTAAAAAATTAAATAGATTAGAGATTAGCTTCTCTTTTGAAAACATGCAAAGAATCACTAAAAATCATAGACATAACGGAAGCAAATTTATTTAGTGGAAGAATTACAAAATGGGAAGAGGGAGTGAGCATGGAAGAAGAGGTAGAAATCCTATAGGGAGTTGGGCAACATGTAGGCTATACATTTAGATGATGTATATGATATTTGATCTTAGCTGAAAAGCTGAGAAGCCAACAGATGAAGTATATGAATAAAGCTTTTCTAATAGACCCTTATATATTATAGAAGTAAGGTAAAGTAAAAAATAAGAGGCACTGTTTAACCATCTCTTAATCTGTTAGAAACCTCTTTTGGCCAACTCAGAGCATTAAGTACAGTCAAACACTTTGATTTGTGTCATCCTTGCCTTTCTCCAGTCTATTCCTTCACAACAGCAGGTGCCAAGAACGTCAACCTGCATTCTCAGCTTCATATTGTCCTTAATCCAATCCAATCCAATCTTGATTAAGGAAGATCATTTATATTAAATTCAAACTCACAAGAAGGCCAAGGCCCGGTGTTGATGCAAATGTTTGGAGCCCTAGGCATTTGCCTATTTACTCCCTGAATCTTCACCAACCCATTCTGTATTTCCACATTTATACAAGTATGATTTGACTTCCACCAAATTTCTGTTTAACAGTAAAGGCCCTAATTAGAACGAGATTCTTAGCTAACGCATTAATCCACTTGGCACCTTGACACTTCTTAAAACTATGCCTTTTAGAGGAAGTAGTGAAGTAGCCCCAGAACCCTAGATTTCCAATTGCTAGCCAGAGTTTTGCCCAAATCTGATAAACTAACTAGAACCTTACCTGCTCTCTTTACCATCATCTGGAGACCCTCATCTCATCACTTGGCCAAAGCAGGCTTTCTAGTTCCAGATTTCTCTTTGCCTTTCAGGCCTTCTGCTGAGCTCAAGCATATTTTCTCACCAAACCAATACAAGGAATATTTCTCTGCTATTAATTTGTTCCTTCTAAAAGCCACAGAAAAGTGATATATTTATCTGAAAACAGGGGTACTAGAAAAGACTATTTCTAAGATCTCTATCAGTTCTAAACCTTTATTATTTTGTAATTTTAGCTCTGGCTGAGAAGGAGAAAATTTACAGGGAAATTGATAGGTGACTAGGGAAAAGGTAAATATCTTATCCACCTAGATAAATATACTCTAATCTAGGAAAAAAGATCTCTAAAATCCATAGAAATATCCAGGAGACTTTCTTTTAGATGAAAACAAAAAAATGACTCATAAAGAATAGAAAACTAATATAGCTACAGAACTTTAAATGATTAGATGAGAAAAAATCATCTAAATAAAATTATTGTAGCTGGTTTGAGAATTGTCTGAAAAGGTAAGTTTTTAAAGCATAAGAATATTCAAAATAATCTTATGTAAGAGCAAGAAATTAGAAGAGCCTAACTTGCCAAAAAAGCAGATTAGTGGGTAAATTTTAATGTAATAAAATAATCTTTAAAAATTAACATTCATTGTCTAAAACTGTTGAATGCCATGGGAAAAAAAATCTTACAAAGTAAAATCCTAGGCTAGAAATATAAAAATGGTCCTAATTTGACATATGCGTAATTAAGCACATTAAAACATGAATAGTTATTATCTCTAAGTGATAGAATAACAGTTGTGTTTTATTTTCTTCTCTATACTAGTGTCTGATTTTCAACATTACTGCAAATAAATATTGCTTTTATAAATAGAAAAAAACATTCTAAAGGTCATGTACAAAGGAAGAAGCAGCAGCACACAATTTTGAACGGGATAGGAAAGAATGGTACAAACCTTTAAGAACAGTGTCAGAATTACAGAAGCAATAACTGGGGATTATGAATAATGCTAAGGAAGATAAAAAGAATTTTTAAAGTTATGCTTAAAACAAGAATGAAAGAATGGGCTAAACTTACTCCTCCAAGCAGAGAAGGTCGTGTTAACATTGCTTCTCTTTTTTCCATCAAAGCAAATCATTCCATTGGAAGACAGCACATGGCTAAGGGGAATTCCAGGGTAGCTAAGGATATCATAAGGGACCACCTAATAAGGTTAAATGGTTTTATGTCTCCAAGCCCAAGGAACTCACATTCTAGCATCTGAAAGGAATTTACAGGGAGGATGATGACATTCAGATGTCATATCTTAGAAATCACAGCAATTAGGAAAGGTGAGAGAACGCTCGAAGTGGGCAAACATTTATCTACTTTTCCAGCAAGGACATAGAGATGTGTTATGAAAAGTGTTATGTAGTGGACTTAGTTTCCATTTCAAATTATAAAGTGAGTACAAATGGTTTTGTTAAATGGATACCTGGTACTACATCCAGTGCTCTAGCCAGGGCTTTTAGTGTGCTTTTGTCACCTGAATAATGGTCATTGTACCCAACGGGTTAGTTTTTATTCTTCGGGCTCCTCCTGTCCTCCTTCCCTCTTGATTTCTAATGTCCTTTACATCTCTTTGTGCCTGCGTATATCCATCATTTAGCTCCTCCTTCTCAGTGAGAAAACGTAGTATTTATTTTATTTTCCCTTTCCTAAGATATTTCATTTAGAATAGTGGTCTCCAAGTCCATCCAAGTTACCACCAAGGTTATTATTTCATTCTTTCTATGGCTGAGTAGTACTCCATGGAATATATACACCACATTTTCTTTATCCAGTCATGAGACAAACATGAATTCAGGCATCTTTTCCATAAAATGACTTCCATTTGGCAGATATTCAGTAGTGGAATTGGTGAATTGAATGGCAAATCCACATTTATCTCTTCAAAGAATCTCAGTAGTGTCTTCCATAGAAGTTAGACAAATTTGCAGTCTCACCAACAATGTGGAAGCATTTCTTTCTGTCTGCATTCCTGCCAACATCCATTGTTTTTTGACTTCTTAATAACAGCCATTATGACAAGTGTAAGGTGGTCTCATTGTTTTTAATTTGCATTTCCCTGCTGATTGGTGGCTTTGAGAATTTGTTATGTATTTATTTGCCCTTTGATATGTTCTTTTGAAAAACTTCTGTGCATTTCTTTTGCCCACTTTTTGTGGGGTTGTTCCTTGTTTTTTTGTTTTGTTTTGTTTTTTCTTGCTGATTTGGTTGAGTTCTTAGCAGAGTCTGGATACTAGCCCTTTGTTGGATGTGTAGTTTGCAAATATTTTCTCCCATTCTATCGATTGTCTATTTACTCTGTTGATTATTTCTTTGGTTGTACAGAAGCTTTTTAAAGTCCCATTTATTTATTTTTATTGTTGTATTTGCCTTTGGAGTCTTAGTCATATATTCCTTGCCTAGGATGATATCTACCAGAATTTATCCCAGGATTTCTGCTGGAATTTTTACGGTTTCATGACTTACATTTAAATCTTGTGTCCATCTTGAATTAATTTTTGCATATGGCAAGGGAGACAGGGCTCCTGTTTTATTCTTCTGCATGTGGCTATCCAGTTTTCTCAACACCACTGTGCCTTCTACTTCCAGTGTATGTTGCATGCTTTTTCATAGATCAGTGGTTATGAATACATGGTCTCTTTCTGGACTTTTTATTCTGTTCTATCAGTTGAAGGCTAGTGATGTGATACCTCCAGATTTGTTCTTTTTGCTTAAGATTGCTTTGGCTATTCAGGTTCTTTTTATCATTCTAAATAAAGCTTAGAATTATTTGTTCTAGATCTATGTATTACAATGTTAATATTTTGATGAGGATTGTATTTAATCTGTAAATCACTTTGAGTAGTATAGACATTTTAATGATTATACCAATCGATGATTATGGGATAATTTTCCATATGCTTTTGCCATCTATAATTTATTTTTATTTTTTCAACAATCACAATTAATTTTATTTTTATTTATTTATTAAATCATAGCTGTGTACATTAGTGCAATCATGGGGTAGTATGATTTATTTTATCTGTGTTTTATAGTTCTCCTTTTAGGATTCTTTCACCTCCTTGGTTAAGTATTCCTAGGTATTATATTTTTTGTAGCTATTATAAATGCTATTGCATCTTTGGTTTGACACTCAGCCTAACTGTTATGCAAATATGCAAATGCTATTGATTTGTTTACATTGATTAACCTCAATTTATCAATTCTAGGTGACTTTTGCTGGAATCTTTAGGATTTTCAAGATACAAGAGCTTGAAGATCATATCGAAGGCAAACAAGAATAGTTTGAGTTCCTCTTCCCCAGTTTATATGTGTTTTATTCCTTTCTCTTACCTGATTGTCATGGCTCGTATTTCCAGCACTGTGTTGAATAGAAGTGGTAACAGTGGGTATCCTTGTCTTCTTCCAGTTCTTAGGGGAAATGCATTCAACTTTTCTCAATTCAGTATAATGTTGGCTATGGGTTTGTCATATATGGCTTTTATAATTTTGAGATATGTTCCTTCTATGCCTAGTATGTTGAGGATTTTTTATCACCAAAGGGTGCTGGATTTATCAAATGCTTTTTTCTGTATCTATTGAGGTAATTTTTTTTTTAATGTGGTGAATCACATTCATTGATTTGTGAATGTTGAACCATCCTTGCATCACTGGGGTGAAATCCACTTGATCATGGTAAATTACCTTTTGGATGCGCTGTTGGATTTTGTTTACAAATATTTTGATGAAGATTTTTGCATGTATTGTTTTTTTTTTCATTTTCTGTTGTGTCCTTTCCTGGCTTTAGTATTGAGGTGATAGTGGCTTCATAAAGTGAGTTGGGGAGGTTCCCTTTTTCTCAATGTTATAGAATAAATCCTGTAGGATAGGTATCAGTTCTCTATAGTTCTAGAATTTGGCTGTGAATTCATCTGGTCTAGGGATTTTATTTGTTGGGAGATTTGGGATTTTGCTTCAATCTCACTGTTCTTTATTGTTCTGTTCAGGATTTCTATTTCTTGCTGATTTAGGCTTGGGGGGTTATGGGTTTCTAGGAATTACCCACTTCCTCTAGCTTTTCTAGTTTACGTGCATAGATGTTTTCATTTGTGGATGACATTTTGTATGTCTGTGGTATCACTTGTAATGATTCCTTTTTCATTTGTGATTGATTTTATATGACTCTTTTCTGTTCTGGTTCTGGTTAATCTGGCAGTGGTCTATAAGTTTTATTTATCTTTTCAAAGAACCTGCTTTTTTGTTTCATTGATCCTTTGTTTGTCTTTTCAGTTTCCATTTCATTTAGTTCCTCTCTGAGTTTTGTTATTTATTTTCTTCTGTTGGCCTTGGGCTTCTTTTCTCTTCTTTTTCTAGTTCCTTGATATGTGACTTTAGGTTATTAATTTATGATCTTTCTGTCTTTTTGACATAAGCATTTAAGGCTATGAAGTTTCCCCTTAGGGCTGCTTTTACAGTGTCTCATAGATTTTGGAAGTTTGTGGCCCTTTTTGTCATTTAGTTTGAGGAATTTGATTTCCATCTTAATTTCATTAACAATCCAAGAATCATTTGGCAGGTTGCTTCATTTCCATGAATTTGTGCAGATTTGAGAATTTCCCTTGGATGTTTTAGTCCACTGTCATCTGAGATAATTCATGGTATGATTTCAATTTTTTGAATTGTGAGACTTGTTTTGTGGCCTAAGATATGATTAATCTTGGGAAATGTCCCATGTGCTGATGAGAAAAATGTATATTCAGTAATTTAGGGATAGAATGTCCAGTAAATGTCTATTAGGTCCATTTGATCCAGCGTTTCTTTATTGATTTTTTGCTTCAATGCTCTGTCCAGTTCTGTTAATGGGTTATTAAAGTCCCTGGCAATTATGATGCTACTGTTTACTTCTTTGCTTGGAGCTAGTAGAAATTGTTTTAGGAATCTGGGAGCTCCTGTATTAGGTACATTAATATTTAGAATTTTTAACTTCTTGAATGGCTTTTTTAAAAAATCTTTATATAGTGACTATCTTTGTCTCTCTTTTTTTCTTCATTGTTGATTTAAAATTTATTTTATCTTTTATGACAATCGCTAACCTGCTCGCTTTTGGATTTCATTTGCACGAAGTATTTTTTCCATCCCCTAACTTGAGTCTTTGTGAGTCCTTGTTAGTTAGAGGTGTTTCTTGGATGGCATATACTTGGGTTATGTTTCTTCATTTATTCACATAGTCTATATCTTTTAAATGTGACCTGAAGAGCATTCACGTTCAGTGTTATACTGACAGGTAAGAATACTATTCTGTTCATCGTGTTGCATCATACCTTATTGTTTTGTTTTCCCTCTTCTGTTATTGAATAGAACTGAACTTTAACTTTTGGGTGTTTTTACACTGTAAAGATACTAGTTTTTCTGTGACAAATTCCCTTAGTGTTTGCTTGTCTGCAGAGGGGTTATATTTATACACCATTTACTAAATTTAGTCTTTCAGAATACAGAATTCTAGGTTGACATTTGTTCTATTTAAGAAAACGGGAAAATAGGGCCTCGATCCCTTCTGGTTTGTAAGATCTCTACTGAGAAGTATGCTGTTAGACTGATTAGATAGTTTAGTTGTTGCTTTCATCTTACAACTTATAGAATTTTCTCCCTCATTTTGACTTTAGCTAGATTAGTGACTAAGTGTCTTGGAGATGCCCTATTTGTTATAAATCTTCTCAGTATTTGATGACTACCTTGTATCTGGATATCTGAATCTATGGCAATGCCAGGGAAATTTTCTCCAACAATTTCTTCAAATAGGCTTTCCATCTCTGCTCCTTCTTCTTTGCCCTCTCAGGGATGCCTATGATGTATACATTGGCTTGCTTCACTAGTCTCATATTTCTCTGAGGATTTCCCAGTCTTATTTATTCTTTTGTCTCCATCTTTGACTGACTTGGTTAGTTCAAAAGCCTTGTCTTTAAGCTCTGATGTTTTTTCTTCTTTGAGGTCTAGCCTGTTATTGAAGTTTTCTGCTGTAATCAAAATTCCCAACTGATTGTTTTATTTCCTTCACTTCTATTATAGCCTTTCTTACGTTGTCTATCTCTTTAGCAACTTTTTCATTTCTTCATTCATATCTTGAAATAGTTTCGTCTTAAGTTGGTTTTCAACTTTCTGTCCAATCTCATTTATCTTACTTGCCATTCATATTCTAGATTTCATTTCTGAAATTTCAATAATTTCCTTTTGGTAGATCTATTGTGATCCTTTAGGAGTATAAAATTAGCTAATTTTTCATGTTGTCAGAGTTCTTTTGCTGTTTCTCTCATAGGAAACCTCTTCTTTCAACTCAGGACAAATAGGTTTGTGGTATACCTGTTTTCCTTTTCAGGGAACTCTCGTACTTAGTAGGAAGAAGGAGCAGTCCCTATTTGGAGCTTTTATGATGTACTCCAGGTGGATGTCCCAACAAGAGAAGAACAGAGGGCCTATAATAGCTGCTCCATGCTGTCCCATTCCCTGGTGATTGTCAGAATCCAAGCTGGTGCTGCATAACCTTTGTGCACAGTTTTCGGTTATTCCCCAGGCCACTGTTGGAAGCTTCGGCAGGATGCTAGGCAAGTCCCTCTCCACAGTGGCTGGTGTTGTAGGAGTTTTCTCTGCTCATTTCTCCCCATGAGGATTGCAGTGGCAGCTGCATAAAGCTATCTGGGTAGTAGTTGCAGGTGCCACAGCTGCAGGCATTCACTTCACCTGGGTCTAGGTTCAATGGTGGCATGTAGCTACTGAGCTCATGGAGGAGGATTAGACAATGGGGGGTTGGCATTCATGGACCACTCCCCACCCATCTCTCATTTCCCGCTCACTCCTTCCCATCCTCATTTGTTCTTCTGATCCTCTCCCTCATCAGAACTCTTTTCCCTGGGTCCTCTTTCCCATACCTTACACTTTATTGGATCATTACTCCCAAACGTGCCTGGAGAAGTTTGCTAGTTACCTAAAAAAGGGAATCACACTATTTTGATGGTTAGATGCGACTAACCAGCACAGACAAATTTATCTCTACTTTGTTTACTCAAAGTCCTGCATTTACAGCAAGATATATTCAATATGACCTTTGTTTTCTTTCTTTGGTCCATGGGGCAAAAGAATCACAATATTCTTTAAGAAATTCTCTATATTCCATCTAAAAAAAAATCAAAACATAGACTTGGGTTTCACTAATAGAAATTAAGTGAGCAGAACCAGGAAAGCAGCAGGAAGTCCCTCTGACCTCTTCAAGATCCCACGGTTCAACTAGATAATTCTGAGCAGTTCTATGTTCACAGTTTGAAAGGCATATGAGGGTCTAAAAGTGAGCAGTCCTTATGATAATGCACATAGGAAACACAAAGCATGAGGGTTGCTGAGGGGACCGTAGTTATTTTTAAATAAAAGACTTGAAAAGACTATCACAATTGGAATAACATATCTTATGAGTCATTGTGTGTATTTTCTATTGGCTTTAGTCACAATATCTCCAAAAGTATGAATTAGTATTAATGAATAAAACTTACGGAAAAGTTGTAAAGAACATCCTTCAGACAATATGGTCTACTTTAATAAAACCCAAATCTCCAGATTTGGACAGTCAGACAACTAACAGAACTACCTCTATCCTCCTAAGTTTTTTCTTTCCCTAAAAGTTCTGTACCACTCATTTCCAGCTGCCTGCACTATGCAGACTTGGAATTGTCTCTTCCCATTTTAATACATCTCGCTTTAATGCACAATATTGAATATTTTTTTTCTTAGTCCCCTGTAGCATAATTTAGACAGATTCAAGCTTTCAATAAGACTTCATTAAATACTAAATTGTTGCAAGGGAAAAATGATCATAGCGAGTATAAGAACTGCAAAAATAAGAAATTCAAGGCTCACACAGCTGGCCTGTTCTCAGAGTTTCCAGATCCTTCCCCTTCCACGTGCTTTCAGAAAGTATCTACCACCTTTAGCCACCAAGAACACAATTCCATGTTTATCCCTCTTCGACCCTTTACAATTCCTAAATCCTGGCGTCCCCATGTATAACGTACCATTCCTCTTGGCAGTACAAATCAAGAGAAACTAAACTCTCTCTTCTCTCTACCAAGGTTCTCTTTTCCTACTCTCTGGCCCAGCGTACAATATGGTTCCATGTTCAACTACACCTTAGGGCAGCGCAATTATCACAGTACTCATATACCAGGATTAAAGCACCCACCCAATGAACAGCATGATTTTCTTCTCTCAAACAAAAGACAAGAATGTCTGCCATGAGCCCTTTTATTCAAGCATGTAGTACAGATCCTAGCCTGAACAAAGAAGGACGAGGAGATGGGGCAGGGGGAGGGGGCAGAAGAGAAGGAGAAATAGAAAGAAGAACGAAGGAAGGAAACAAAGAAAAGAAAAAATTACTCTCAAACAAGTAAAGCTATAGCAAAACTAATATACCATCTATCATTGTGTAAAGTTTTCCACGTAAGTTATGGGACCCACAATTCAGTATATCAGAGGGAATCTCCACACTGGCTAAGAAGTTTGTGACACCTAGGTTAATTCTAATATCTCATCAGTTTCTAAGATTCAAAGATTCTGTATCTCATTTACATTTCTTATCTTTCTCTGGACATTTTTTATACCATATCACATTAATGGAATTATGAGAGAACAAGACATTAATGTGTCCTAGCATCAAGAAGGAGCAAATATGATCTTTTTTAGTGCATCTACATTATTTCACAATTGATCTGATTTTCATTTACCAAAGTTTTTGGTGGCCAGAGGATAAGATGAGGTGTAGAGTCCATGCCAACAGCAGCTGGCAGCCATGAGAAAATGAAGCAACAGCCCAACATCTAATACGTGCCTGAGGAACTAGTGTAAAGTCTCTGGTATGTATTTGAATGCTAGGCTAACAACTTACCCATGGGGGTTCCTGCTTTGAACCATAGCTTCTCTTCGTGCTCTTACATTTCATCTCCATGATTTCAACAAACACGGAAACACTGGAAAGACAATCTGAGTGTAGGACTAGCCCTGCATTTCAAAGGAATAATAACACACTTAGGAGCATAAACTGAGGTTGTATTCCTGAGAAAGGTGTTCTTGTGATAAGTGGGTGGTGTGCAACATTTGCATCATTGTGGCAGAAGAGAAGAATCCCAGGTACTGACAAAGTGAGCTCTGTAGATTAGTTGTGCTGCCTAAAGTTTCCCCCCACACCGCTCAGCCCACAGTCTCAGCGGTTTATTAATTCTAAATGGGGGTCCAGTTTGTTTTAAATAATAATCCCATGGTGAAGTTAAACAATTCTTATCCTCAAATAGTGCATTTGGAAAGCAGAGAACATAACACCAATAGATTCAATAGGCAGACATATACCTAGACAAGTTTTTACAGTATAATCTAGTTTATTATTTGTACACTTTATCTCTCAAAAGGATCCTAAGTATGTAAAATGAGAAATATCAATAGAACAGTGTTTGGTATCACAAAACCCTCAAAATATTACAGAAATAAAATATGGTCCATGGGATAATAATGTACATACAGTATTTTCTATAAATGTCATCACAATATAAAATAATGCACAGTTTGCAGTATTCCAAGCCTGTTTTCAATAAAAAAAAATTACAAAGAAAGTAATGACCATTACTTAGATTGTGGTTAGCATGTATTTAAGAGAAATTGTTATTATTATCCTTTGACTTATACTTGGATTATTTTCTATTTAGGGGAGAATTCTAGTGGAGCCATGATGAAGATTAGGAAATAAAAGGTATATTGCCAAAACGCAGAAAATCACACAGCATGTCCCAAAACTTACCAAGTTCAAATTTCATATTGAAAAGGGTGAGTCCTTTATTCTCAGACTTATTTTCAGCCACTTGTCAAGGATCCCTTATTCATTTATTCAGCAACTGTTCGAGTTCTTATAATGTTCAGAGAATGAATTGGTCATGATGGTTCAGAGATAGAATGCAAGGTTCCTTCTCCCAAAATAAAGAAAAGTGAATATATCAAGGAGCTGAGAAGCACAATTCAATATAAACAGGACCTTGGTTTAAAACAGAGATAAACGAGATACAGTGGAAAAAAAGAAGTTGACTCTATCTGCCATGCTGAGGGGTTTAATTCTTGTCCAATAGGCACTGAAAAGTGAAACACTGAAAGCGGATAGCATTTTTAGACCTGTACTTAAAAAATCATTCTGGGAAATAGTTCTGGATAAAATAATGGATCACAAGAGAGCAATTCTGAAGTCAGGGAGACTCCGAAGTAATCTAGATGAGAAATGGTAGCATTTGAACTCAGAAAATGGCCATGGAGATTTATGGAAGCAAAGAGATTTAAGAACTATCTCCTCCACTGTGACAGAATTTCATGACTGAGTAGATGTAGACAAGCAAGGAGGGGAGAGAAGAGGAGTCGGGTGACTTGAGGGCCTGGATGGTCCCACTCCTCAAACTCACTGAGATGGAGCATGTATGAAAAATTGGGGGGTTATGGGGAGGAAGGCAGGGAGTTCAGTTTCAGACATGTTGACGCTGGAGTGTTTGTGGGACACGGAGATGGAGATGAAATGTGTTGCACAAACGGATCTAGGGCTCAGAGGAATCCATTGACTAGAGGAGGCATCAGCAATGGGGGAGCACTAAAGTTAGATTTCATAGACTTTTAGCAGGTGCCAGGAGACAGCTGCCAGGAGATTGAAACGAGGACACCACTTCCTCTAATAAAGAGCCTGAAGAAAGTCCAGAGAGGGAGGAAAACCAGCCAGGAAAGCATGACTTCCCTGATGCCAAGGGAGAGGCATCTTGAAAGGCCCCTACTATGTCACAGGCACCATGCTAGGCACAGTGGGGACCTACTGAGGAACAGGCGTCTGCCTTGAAGGAGGTCAGACAGCAGGCATGTGCATACTTAATCACAATATAGGATAGAAAATGCCAGGTGCCTTTGAAAAAAAGTTCGGATAAGTACTTAGGAGCTTAGAGCAGGGGGCAGCTATTTCCAATTCAGCACGGAAGTGATACTGCAGTGGCTACTTTATGACACATTATCATGGTTTCTAATATATAATGGTATCCTTCAAGTCTTTACTTAAATAACTACTTTTTTTACCCAGAACATTTCTTTAATTATCACAGCTGGAAGTAATCTTTCTCCCTCCTTTGAAGTTCTAAATATTGCATCTCAATCATGAAATGTATTACATTCTTTTTATTATTGGATTTATATTTGTTGTTTTCTTATCTCTCCTACCAGACTGTAAAGCTCTTTGTGGGCCCAAACTGTGTCTTACCCTCTGGGGCCTGCCGTTCCCTCCCTCAAAGCCTGGACCAGCTCCTTGTACCATAACAGCCTTGCTCTTGGACTCACTTAGTCCCAGGCTCAGAGTCTGTATCAGCAAATTGCAGACATCCTGACAATGTAGAAAGTATTAGTGCCCACTAAGTCACAGTTTCCTCAACTGAAGATATAAATAATAATCCATCACATAGAGGGCTGTTATATTAAGTGTGATGATTTTCATAAAACTACCTCGGGCATTATTGGGCACATGGTAAACATTCAATGACAGTTTTACTTCACTGCACAGCGGATAACAAATAAATGTCTGCAAAATACAGGAATTAATGAATAAATAATCAGATCACAACCAGTCTGTTTCTGATCTAAGTTTTCAGGTTCCTTTGTAATTCTTGAAACTTGCTACCTATGTCATAAGTATTCTTCCACATCCATAATTTCCCTCAAAACTTAAAATTCCTAGAAAATTTGTCTTCAAGTATCTCCTTTCTCCTCAACAGTATTTAAGGAATATATTGTAAGATAGATTTATATTATGAAACAAAATTTCTAATTGTTAAAGTAGGAAATATGGTAATGGTGCTTAACCTGATTAGAAAAAATAATGAATAATAGCATCTCATTCTTCAAGAATTCAGGTTGAGATGTCACTGAATTTTAGTAATTCTGTAGAATAAAGAGTTAGAAGGGAAATTTTAAATCCCATGCTTCCCACTTTCTAGCTTTGTGACCTTGGGAAATTGTTTAGACCTTTCTATGTCTCAGTTTCCTCGTCTGTTTAATGCTGATAACAAGATAACCTACATCAGAGAAGTGGTTGAGGATCACTTGTATAAAGTGCTTTTAGTACCTGACATAAAGTAAGTATGCTTTAGATGTTATCGGTTATTATTTCCTATTTTTTAATTCAGACTTTGGTGCTTTTATTTTCTTTTGTATTCAAAGTTGTTTCTAGGTCCAATTTTTTAATATTTTAAATGTCTCAATTTACTTACACTTGTAGCATGTCTTCTAGCCAGAATTAATGAACTGCAAAAAAATAAAATAGAAAATATTTTAAGATGTATTGGATTATCTGAAGTTGTTTTCAAGTGCCAATTAAAGCAGCAAAGACAGTTGGCATGACATATATTGTTTCCTTAAATGTGTTCTTAAATAAAGCTTTGAGTATGTGGCATACAAGTTTTTCTTGTTTCTCCCTCTTTTGTTTTTTTTTTTTTTTTCACTTCCTTCTCTTGTTACCTGTAAATCTTTCAGAGATCAGCTTCTAACTAAAAGTAAAATAAGTCTTTGGAAATAAGGCATCATCAGTCAGAAAAACAGGAAAGCATTGATATTCTTAAAGAGCCTGAAATAAGCTCTGGAACAATCTTCCTTTCTCTCTCTCTCTCTCTCTCTCTCTCTCTCTCTCTCTTTCGCTCAAGATAGCTTTTGAAGCAGTATCATGCCACCTCAGTGTCAGACCACTCTGATTAAGCAACTAATATGATCTAGACTAGTTCATTACCTTTTCCAAGTCTCAAATTTCTTATCCCATTACTGGGTATCTACCCAGAAGAATCGTTTTACCATAAGGATACTTGCACTAAGTGTGGACCCACCAATTACTCTCCCTCCGCCCATCCTCACCCCTCCTCTCCCCTCCTTGCCCCTTTCCCCATATTCTTGTGCCGTAATTGAGTTATAGCTTCCATATGAAAGCTATGAATTAGTTTCATAGTAGGGCTGATTACATTGGATACTTTTTCTTCCTTTCTTGGGATACTTTGCAAAGAAGAATATTTTCCAGCTCTATCCATGTAAACATGAAAGAGATAAAGTCTCTGTCTTTCTTTAAGGCTGCATAATATTCCATGGTGTACATATATCACAATTTATTAATCCATTCATGGGTCGATGGGCACTTGAGCTTTTTCCATGACTTAGCAATTATGAATTGAACAGATATCTTTGTTATAATGTGATTTTTGGTCTTCTGGATATATACCTAGTAGAGGAATTATGGGATCGAATGGCAGTTCTATTTTTAGATTTCTAAGTATTCTCCAGATGAAACTTACTAAATGTAGAATATAAATGTCTGTACACAATAAGTACGAAAATGCCATGAAAGCTATGTCAGCCAGTTTGATGAAAATATTTCAAACTGTATATAAAACCAGCACATTGTACCCCATGGTTGCATTTATGTACACAA
>CAUYRH010156121.1:0-56598 GCA_963574655.1 Perodicticus potto | reverse complement strand
AAACTGGGACCTTCTCTTCAATAAATCAGAGCCATTGAAGGGAAATTCGTGGCCATAACAGCACCATGTGCTGGCACAGATCTCATGACAACCCCCAAAGGCAGTTATCAGTCATACTGCCTTGAAAATTTGTAAACTGAGGAAAGGAGAGATTCAGTAACTTGCCAAGGTCACTTACCTAGGAAATGGTGAGGCCAGGATTCAAACCTAGCCAGTCTGACTCTAGACAAAATCCCTTTCTCATGATGCTGCTGAATGCCATGCATCTGTCGCCTAAAACCCTTCACCAGCCAAGAGCAGCCTGAATCAGAAGGGAGACAGCCAGGACAAGCTCACACGTTTAGAGGGAGGACTAGGATTCACTAGACCGTGACCTTGGTAAAAACAAACCCTGCTCTCAAGATCAGTCTGCTTTATTAACATGTTACCTTCAACGAGTATTTCTTTTACAATTCACTCATCATTGCAGTTTCTAGGTGAACTCTGCCTGTTGCTCTACTTCTAGTTCAAATAGCCATGTTCCTGCTTAAAAATATCGGACACAATTCAAGAAATGTGAACGTTTAACACTTAATCTGGCCAGGTGTGATGGCTGACACCTATAATCCCAGAGCCTTGGAACGATTGCTTAGGATTGCTTGAAGCCAAGAGTTTGAGCATACACAGCAAGCCCCTGTATCTACAAAGAATAAAATAAAATAAAATAGCTGGATGCAGTGGTGTGCACCTGTGGCCCTAGCTACTCACAAGGCTGAGGCAGAAGACTCACTTGAGCCCAGGAGTCCAAGGTTACAGTGAGCCATGCACTGCACTTCAGCCCGGGTGACAGAATAAGACCTTATCTCAGGAAGAAAAAAAAAAACTTATCTGCAGTATTTAAATCTTCAGCTTTACCATATTCAGGCTTCAAACCTTACCACACGATGGGGGGAACAACTCACCCACGCCCCTGCAATTCCTTTAAGAAAAACTTGAGAGAGAAAGAAAAAAAAGAGACCCAGCCTCCCCAGGTTGGGGTCTGATTAAAGAGGTGGCAGCAGTTCCAACTGTTTTAGAATTATTGACTGAAGAGGAGACTTGGGTAATTGCTCAAGCCAGGGTTGGCAACTTAATATACTCATGTTTGGATTAGTTAATAGTTCAAATCCAAGAGGTTATGATTGTAAATCCCAGGACTCCTGGCTTAGCTCCAACATGAAGCTCAGGACTGTCTGTGAAGTTGCCATTTACAGTCAATTTCCTCTGAGACAGACGGAGAAGAAAACTGAGAAGAGGAATATTTGAATATCAAGTGAGCACTTTTAATGGCCTGTGTTAGCCCCTGAAGAATCACAGTGAAATTGACAGTAGACATGCTGGGACCATGTGTAATCCTCTTTGGAGGGGCAGGTACTCTCTTTAGACTCTAGCAGGTCATGATGGTAGAAAATATACGCACTTGCTTCCCCGCTCCCCACCCATGACTGCCACATCACTCCTCATCCCCTCACCCTCAGGTGTCTCCCCCTGGTGTATCTCTGCTCCTCCTGACTGAAGCCATCCTGTATAAACCTCTCAATTAATGCTCCTAAAGCCACCTTGATGGTGTCCCTCTTTAAGGACAGGCTACAACCACTTTCTGGCATGGCCCTGGTGGCCCAAATGGGGAACTGGGAACTGATCTGTTTATAAGAGCTCATATTTGGCTTTGCTGCCTGCTAAATTACTTACATAAAAGGCCAGGTCATAGCTGAGGCTGAAGGCAGGTCGCTCCCTGATTGGACTGTGTTTACAAAATTCCTGCAGAAACAAGCTAAAATAAGTACAAAGCCAATGAAGGGGAAGGAGTTAGGGTCATTTCCTGCAGCGGATGACAGCCTGTCCCTTGGAGCCCAGCCAGGAAAATGCCAGCTCCTCTTTGGCAGGCAGTTCACACGTCTCAATTCTCACTTCATAACAGCAGGGTCCTAACTTTCAACTCAAACACTGCAGAGCTCTCCACCCACCTCCTTGCCCTTTTCCTAAATGAGGGATAATGGTGTTTTCTTACCCTTTCCAAGTTAAATGATAGAAGACCCCCCCCCCCACAGGCTTTGGTGAGTTGGGAAAAAGATTCCAGGACTATATTAATGCTCTTGACTTTTGCTCTAAGAGAAAGAGACTTGTGTTACAGACTTTCACTCTGGGATGACCAGAAAAGCCAGGCCCAGACCCAGCAGCAGGGTTTTTGGGAAGCTAATGAGGCCCCCTCCAAAGCCTTGGGTCTGGGGAGGGTATGACTTTCATGGCCAATGATTGTGTACAATTTGGAAAAATAAGTCACTTTTGTTTTTTTTGTTTTGTTTTGTTTTGGTTTTGGTTTTTGGCTGGGGCTGGGTTTGAACCCACCGCCTCCTGTATTATGGGGCCAATACCCTACTCCTTGAGCCACAGGTACCGCCCCTGTATTCTTTTTCTTAAAGAAGTCTCCTAAGATGGTATTACTTTGAGGCCTCACAAAATCCAAACCAAAATCCAAACCTACCCCTGCCAGACCTGGCACTGTGCCCATAGCCCCCTGCTCTGATTTGCACAACATGAAGCTTTGCCACCAACACTAACTGGTTGGCACGCTGACCATACAAATCACAGGGTAAAGGAGAGAGGAGTGGGGCCCCATCCCTCAAGAGGGCCTCCAAGGGAGCAGATGACCTGCAAGGCAGAGAACTGTTCCCAAGGTCCTTCAGACTCAGGACAGTCAAGGTTGCCTGCTATAGCAGAACAGGCTGCCTGGGTTCCATATACACCCCACCACTTACTGCTGGGTGGCCTTAAGCAGCTTACTTGACCTCTCTGTGCCACAGTCCCCTTCTTGGTCAAATAGTAAGAGCAGCTACCTCATTGGGTTGTAAGGGTGGAATAAGTATATGCATGTAAAATGCTTAGACCAGTGTGTGGCATACAGAAATTACTGGATGATAACAAAAAAAGCAAGAAAAGAAAGTACAGGCTGGTGCCCATCCCATATCTGCCTGCTCTCTCAAACATGACATGTGTAGCTAAGGAGGGTCATGTTATTGTCTGGAAAGTGATCCGAGTGACAAAATGTCCAGCAGTCTTCAAATCCTCCTTCAAATCCTCAGGAGACCAGCTCCCTCCACCAGCAGGCCCACGCCCCCCACCCCCCGTCACCCCTACTTACTCTCACACAACCGCCCTTTGTGGCTGGGCTCTCCTGGGATCAAGCCATGCTCCTCCAAGCTTCAAAGCTTGGGTGTCCCTATCAGAACTGCCTTTCACCCTCCTTTCCAGATCTGAATCTCTGAATTCCTATGACACTCAGGTATTTCCCACTCCTTCATTCTTCCACTTACCGAGTGCCCTCTGGCTCCACAAAGAAAGCACTGCTCTGTGTTCATGGTAATGATCGTCTGAGTTCCTACCGAAGAATAAGAACGTGAAAAGAGAAGCAGCACCGTCGGGGCGGGGGCTTTTACTAGCGTCGGCTCATTTACTCAAGCAAAGGTTATCAGGTGCCACCGCCGCGCAGGCTCTACGCAAGAATACAGTGGATCACCTGTGGGCTTGTGACCCCATCGAGGTGCGTTTCTAACAAGACCCCCGAGGATGGGATGCCGCTGGGTCAAGACCACCCTTTGCTTAGCACTGCCTCCGAAGGCAGCCCCACTTAGTGACCGACTGATATTCCCCAGTGGTCTCTGAGCATGCTCACTCGCCATTCGCGCGTCCTGACCTGCATCGGGTCTCTGCACGTGCCCTTTCCCTCTGCAACACTGCCCAGTCACTCCCTGCAAGCTGGGCCCTGCAACGTGCCTCGCATAGCTTGCTGCTCTGCATGGGCGTCCCCCTGCCTTCACACAGACACACACACTCACATACACACGTCTCCGTTCCCACTTCATATTTGTTTCTTTCATAGAACTTCCAGAATTTGCGTATGTACTTGTTTACTTGTCTCTCCTAATAAAACAGAAACTCCATTTCTTTTTATTTCTCTCTGTTTTTTTTTTTTTTGAGACACAGTCTCACCACGTCGCCCTCAGTAGAGTGCGGTGCTGTCACAGCTCACAGCAACCTCAAACTCTTGGGCTTAAGCGATTCTTTTGCCTCAGCCTCCCGGGTAGCTGCTGGGACTATAGGTACCCACCATAACACTCTACTATTTTTTTGTTGCAATTGTTTAGCTCCCGCCACCGTTGGAGTGTATGGCTGGCACTGTAACCACCATGCTACGGGTGCCGAGTTTTGTTTTGTATGTTTTGTTTTGTTTTGTTTTGTTTTGAGACAGAGTCTCACTTTGTTGCCCAAGCTAGAGTGCAGTGGCGTCATAGCTCACAGCAACCTCAGACTCCTGGGTTGTCCTCCTGACTCAGCCTCTGGAGTGCCTGAAACTACAAGTGCCCATCACAAACCCCAGCTAATTTTTAATTTTTTTTTTTTTTTATAGAAATAGGAGTCTCTCTGTGGCTCTGGCTAGTTTTGAACTCTTGGCCTCAAGCAATTCTCCTGCCTCGGCCTCCCAGAGTGCTAAGACTACAGGCATGAGCCATGGTGCCCAGCCAGAAACTCCATTTCTGTTTTATTTTTCTGTGTATCCCTGGTGTCTAGCACAGAGCCTGGAAAACAGCAGGTACTCAATAACTAATTCCCTCAACACTATTCAGAGAGTACTTACTCTGTGCTAGACACTGTTTTAGGTGCTGGGAATATAAGAGCAGACAAAACTGGCAAAAATAACTCTACTCTTGGGGCGTACATTTTCACCGGGGGGACCAATAATAATCAAATGAATATAATAAATCATTGTAGAATATGCTATAAAGTGTTAAGTGCTGTAAAAAACATTGAACAACATAAGGGGGCAGGAGTGTCTGGAGCAGGGGAAGCTGGATTGTGGACTGAGATTGTAAACTGAGAGGTCAAGGTGGGTTTCATACAACAGTGACATTTAAGCAAAGACTCGGGAGTTGAGGGAGTTTGCCATGTGGCTATTTTGGGGAAAAGGTCTCTAGTCAGTGTAAAGTCCCTAACGCAGCACTGAGTGTAGAACTTTCTAGGATGATGGAATTGTTTTCTCTCTGTGCCGTCCTTACAATAGCCCCTGGCCACACATGGGAGATGAGCTCAGAAAGGTAGAACACGATGGGAAGGACCTCATTAGGCATCACCAAGGACCCTGGCTTTTATTCCACGTGAGATGGGCACCATTACAGGGTGCCAAGCAGAGCAGTGGCATGACATGTTTTCTGTTTGCAAAGGATTCCTTTAGTTGCTATGTTGAGAGTAAACTGTAGGAGCTGAGGATAAACCCAGAGAGACCAGGTGGGAGGCTGGTAGAGGCAGCAGGGTCAAAGACGATGCAGGAGAAGTCTCAGGGAAAGAGACGCTAAGTGTCAGGTTCTAGATAGATTTGGAAGGTTGAGCCCACAGTATTTCCGGACAGGGGCTGATTAAAACATATATTAAGCTCCTAATATATGCCAAGCACTAGCTATGAACTACTTCTGAGCCAGACCTGCCAGAGAAATGTCACCCCAGCGTTGACTGGTACCAGCTATTCTTAAGACAGATTGCACCGTGGGGCATTTCTCACTCTCAATGTCCCGCGATTTGGTCTTCAAACATTGCCTCTTCAGATCGGAGCCAATATAGCCTGCTGGCACCGTGAAATTTGTTGTTATTCTTCTTATTATTCACCCCGCATCACTCCATGGTATCTACATTAAGAAAATAGATGACTCGAGTTCTCCATAAATCCTTCATCTTCCTGTTTTATTTCCCTGTCCATCACCTCCTCATTTATTGTTAATCTCCAGGTTTTTGCAATCAAGGCCAGGCCAGCCCTCTCGAGGACTTCCATCTTCCCCCGCGCACATCTGCCCTGTGCTCCTGAGACTCACACAGCCCGAGGATGGGAAACGCAGTCATCTGTCTTCTGTAAGCATATGGATAAGATGTAGTCATTACCGTCCTCGGCATCGTTGTGCTTTGGAAGCTAATTAAGACAATTAGCTATTAAGTACCAAAAACAATTAAGCTAATTGAAATAAACCATATGCAGTTTACACCCTTGCATAGACAAAAAATTAACATGTGGCTGAATGGTGGTACTACAGATATTCTGATGCCAAAATAAATCAGGGAATACGGGAGCTGAAGAGGGAAGCGTCTTAATACCCAATCGGTTTACCGCCACGTAACATTTCCAAAAACATTTGGCTTTATTTTTGGAGGTTTCTTCTATACTGAAAAAAAAAAAAAGCGAATTCCCGTCCCAAATGTATCTTTCAGGCTATAAAACAGCAAAATTGTGCTGTTATCCTGCCTCTGACTCAACTCGGTGGCTAGATGCAGCCTCCAGAAGCACTCAGCTTTCTCGGGGGACCTCTGACACTTACCTTTAAGTTAACCACATCTCTAGATGGAAAGGGGACCCTGTGGTTTTAGATGGTAACTGGCAGTTTTAGTTAGTTGTTTTAGTTCCAAAACAAAGAGTTTATGGAGAACTCGAGCCAGAGGAGGGAAAAGGAGCTATACAAACCAGGGGAGGCTCTGTAAGGAGTGGGTGTTTATCTGGAATATTCTCAGCTGCATATGCCAAAAAACTCAACTAGAATTTGCTTAAGCCAAAAATGGAATTTGCTAGGAAGGACAAGCTGCTGGGACCAAGAACTCAGGGGTTCCCAGGGACTCAAAATGACTGTCTGTCTCTCATTTCTGCCTAGCTCTGTGTTAGCCACACTTTGCCTGCAGAGAGGCCGTCTCTGTGTGTCAAGGACCATGGATGCTACCAGAGACAGGTTAGCAGCCCTAGTGGATGAAGAGAACTCCTTATACCCAATGTCCGTTCATCCCCTTGTCTATTCAAACCCACCGACAATCCTCATCGCTGCATTACAGGGTAGGATGGCTGATGGGACTCCACCCCAAGACCCACCACTTAGAGGAAAAGCTTGTGGAAGAGCAAAGCTAACAGCTATGCAGTCCCTAATGGGGGATGGGAATTTGATGGCGAGCAGACACAACAGTGTCTAGGGAAAAGTGTAGGGATATCTGAATATGCCTAAGTCTTCATTTTTGTTTCTTTGTAGTTTCTCCATCCTACCACTTCTGTGCTGAATATTCAAATGAGATTATAAACAGCCAGGATTCCATTGTCCCAGCATCTGCCTCAGCCACAGTCCACATCTGCCTTGTACGAGATGAGAATAGCTCTGAAGTTGAGAGGAAATAGCATAAGGAAAACAGCTTCTTCTTTCTCTCATAACTGAGAAATTATCCTTTTTTTTTTTGAGACAGAGCCTCAAGCCTGGATAGAGTGCAGTGGCATCACAGCTCACAGCAACCTCCAATTCCTGGGCTCAAGCAAGTCTCTTGCCCCCGCCTCCCAAGTTGCTGGGACTACAGGTGCCCACCACAACGCCCGGCCATTTTTTTTTTGGTTGCAGCTGTCATTGTTGTTTGGCAGGCCTGGGCTGGACAACCCGCCAGCTCAGGTGTACGTGACTGGCCCCTTAGCACATTGAGCCACAGGCGCCAAGCCATAAATTATCCATTTTTTGATGGACATTTGTTATGGAGGAGAGTACCCAGTATCTAACCCCACTTCCTACATTCGGGGAATTCCCTACCCCCGCCATGAAGGGAAGGGAAGTCTAATCTGCAGTGTCTGCTCATTTCTATGGTGTAAATACTCTCACTACTGCCAATTTCAAACCATCAATGGGATGTCACTGAGTGCAGAATGGGGAGACGCACAGTAGTGTTTTACCTGTCCACCATCCAGGGACAAGAGGCACAAATAACTTCAGAAGTGTAAGTGACAGTAAAAATAATAAAGTAATTAGGATGTGATGAATTTAAAGTATTTAATACCTTTGTTTTTAATACGATGATTTACCCGTGATCTTATATAGTTGTATTTACTTTCTTTAAATTCCCTTTTTTTATTTTGAGATTAATATCACAACCAGAATATTGACATTGGCACTGTCAAATTACAGGACATTTCCATCACAACAGTGCTTCCCCAGGTTGTCCCTTTACAACCACTCCCTCACCAACCCCTGGAAAACACTCGCCTGTTCTCTATTTCTATAACTTTGTCACTGTAAGAATATTGCATCAATAGAATCATACAGTGTGTAACCTTTTGGGATCAGGTTTTTCCACTCAACCTTATTCTTTAGAGATACACATGGGGGTTGTGGTGAGTGTATCAAAAGTTCATTCCTTTTCATTGCTGTGTAGTAGTCTAGCTTCTTTAACCACTCACCTGTTGAAGGACATCTGAGTTGTTTCCATTTGGGGCCATAGCACATAAAACTACTGCAAACATGATTACACATTATTGCATGAACATAAGTCTTATTTCTCCAGCATAAATACAAGAGTGCAATTTCTGGGACATACAGTAGTATGTTTAGGTTTTTAACAAACTATCAGACTCAGCCGGGGCCAGCTAAAACAACAATGACAACTGCACAAAAAAAAATAGCTGGACTTTGTGGCAGGCACCTATAGACCTAGCTACTTGGGAGGCTGAGACAAAAGAATCACTTAAGACCAAGAGTTTGAGGTTGCTGTGAGCTGTGACGCCACAGCACTGTACCCAGGGACTCTGTCTCAAACAAGAAAAGAAAAGAAAGAGAAACTGTCAAACTGTTTTCCAAAGTAGCTCTCATTTTACCTTCCCACTAGTAATACATAAGCAAGTCAGTTTCTCCACATCCTCACCAGCATTTGATGATGTCACTGTTTATTCATTTTTCTCCCCCTCCCCATACCAATAGGTGTGTAGTGATATCTCATGGAGGATTATTTAATTATTTTATTTTATTTTATCTTATTTTATTTTGAGACAAGGCCTTACTCTGTTGGCCAGCCTAGAGTGCAGCAGCACAATCATGGCTCACGGCAACCTCAAGCTCCTGGATTCAAGGGAACTTCCTACCTTGGCCTCTCCAGTAGCTGGGATTACCATTGTACGCCACTCCACCCAGCTAATTTTTTTTTGTTTAGTTTTTTGATAGAGACGTGATTACCTGTTGCCTGCACTGATTTTGAACTCCTAGCCTCCCAAAGTGCTAAGATGTCAGGTATGTGCTACCATACCCAGCCTCCCTGTGGTTTTAATTTGCTTTTCTCAATGGCTAATAAGGCTAAATATTTGTTCATTGGCTTATTTGCCTCTTCAATTAAATGTGGGTTTTTTTGTTTTTTTTAGAGACAGAGTCTTCATCACCCTAGTAGAGTGCCATGGCATCACAGCTCAGAGCAACCTCCATCTCCTGGGTTTAGGCGATTCTCTGGCCTCAGCCTCCCAAGTAGCTGGGACTACAGGCACCTGCCATAACACCCAGCTATTTTTTTGTTGCAGTTTGGCCAGGGCCTGGTTCAAACCCATTGATACCCAGACTCTCAGTATATGGGGCTGGCGCCCTACTCTCAAATGCCCCTTTTGTCCACTTTTTAATTGGATTGTTTGGTCTTTTGATGTTGAGTTTGGGGAGCTTAGATTATTTATCTGAGACTTTTCTCCCTTTCTAATGCATGCATTTAATACATAGACTTTCCTCTCAGCACTTCTTTAGTTGTGCCTCACAAGTTTTGACATGTTATACTTTTGTTTTCATTCAGTTCAATAACTTTTTTATTGCCCTTGAGATTTCTTTTTGATTCGAGGATTATTTAAAATATGTCATTTAGTTTCCAAACGTTTGCAGATTTTTCTATTATTTTGTCTAGTGTAATTTCATGGTGGCCAGAGAACAAACTCTGTGTTGCTTTTATTCTCTTGACTCTGTTGCAACTTGCTTCTGACTCAGAATATGATCTGTCTTGGTATATGTTTCATGACCACCCAAAAAGAGTATGTGTTCTGATGTTAGGGGATTAGCGTTTTCTAAATGTCAATCCTGTTTGTTAATATTGGTGTTGAATTCTTCTATATGCTTGCTGATGTGATCTATCAATTGTTGAGAGAGGGGTGTTGAAGTCTCCAGCGCCAATTGTGATTTGTCTGTTTCTCTTCTCAGTTCAGTTGGTTTTTGCTTCTCATATTTGCAACCCTATCACGTGGTACCCGTGCATGTAGGATTGCTCTGTCCTCTTGGTGGATTGACACATCACTATGTCGTGTCTCTCTCTGTCTCTTACTGCTGAGTGATGGTGACGGTCCTGACCCTCTGTGAGGCCTCCTTTGACACCATCCAGTGGGAAGGAGAAAGGATACTGCATTTCTGCCCAGGGGGGCAGGAGGCCCAGGCTTTACTTGACCCTGTACGACACCATCCCATCGTGGGTTGCTGAGGTGCCTTGACACAGTTTGTCAGGGTTGGAAGTCCAGGCTCCCAATTGAACCTTTGTTGGCCTGAGTGGAGATGGGAACACAGTTTTTTCTGAGGTGTTTGGCAATTATTGTCTGAAAGTTTTCTATCTTACTCTGTTGCTTTCTCCCTCCTATTTCAGAGAGAGAAAGCAGACTTCGTTGGGGCTGTTGTTTTTGCTGCTGTCTGCACCTGTTTTCATTTCTGGGTCGCCAGCTTGTCCACTCCACATCTGGGAAATATTTGGCAAGAAGAAAACTCCAGGAATGGACTGATGTGAGTTCCAAGACCCCCAGCTGGTCTGACTCCTTCTCTCATTTCAGAGTCTTATATTTCTTTGATACTTTGAAGAAAGAATAAGACAAGTACACTGACTATAAGTTACTTTTTAATAATGGCTATGTTTGACAACCAGCTCACGAGTCCCTGAAATTTTTACAAGCAGGTCTAGCAAAGTGGCCTCAACACCACCACTGTGAGTCTCGGAGTCAGAGCTCGCCTCCCCCCACAGAACTGAAATGCCACACACCTCTTCCCCAGCCTTCTCAGCCACTTGGACACAGACACAGGGAGTAAGCTTGGTTGAGACCTTGGTTGAGACACCTGAGACCTTGAACCAGGCATTAGTGATGGACAGATGCAAAAAAATAGGGTAAGGCCAGGCACGGTGGCTCCTGCCTGTAATCCTAGCACTAGATAGGATCTAAGCAGGTAGATCTCCCAACCTCAGAAGTTTGAGACCAGCCTGAGTAAGAGCGAGACCCCATCTCTAAAAATAGCCCAGGCATTGCGGCGGTGCTGTGGTCCCAGCTACTCAAGAGGCTAAGGCAAGAGGATTGCTTGATCCCAAGAGTTTGAGGTTGCTGTGAGCTATGACTCCATAGCACTCTAGCTAGAGTAACAGAGTGAGACTCTGTCTCAAAAAAGAAAAAAAAAAAGCAGGATAGTGGAGAATCCTGCTGGAGGCCCTTTCACGGGCAGCAGTGGCAGCGATACCAGGGGCACCATCCACCTCTGGGGGCTCAGCAGCGGCATCTCCCTCTCAGTGGCAACAGCACCTTTCTCACCAGACTTTTCTGTGGCAGATCTTTGACCGTGGTTCTGACCAACATTCCTTCTGAGTTGGATTCTCTTACCTTCCCAGTGGTTCTGTGAGTGGCTTTTTAACAGCTCTATTTCTACTTAAATCAGCTAGAGCTGGCGTCTGTTGGGTGCAAATAAGAATTCTGACTGATGTATATTCCTGCTAGCTCTCAGCAGCAAATCCCCCCAGGAAACAAAAATCTGAGCCTTTCCCCCAGAACATCCTTATTCTTGCTCAGGGAGAATTATTTGAGGAATAACTAACAGCAAACAGAACAGTAGAACTCAACTTAAAAGGGCTTACTGAAGAGGACTGCTGAGACCCCAAAGCCATCACAACTTAACCTGCTCTCTTCGTTGGCAAATACCCTGCTCAGCGATTCTGATTCTCCCGAGCAGTGAGCGTGCATTTAATTAGAGTCTTTCCTGCGTGATGAGCAATGGGCACTGGGGAGAGTACACACTCTTGCCTGACCTTGGGAACAAGACAATCCGATGACATTAAAATCTTATTTTTCCCTTCGCCACATCCTCCTCCCCCCGCCCCCTCCTGCACTGCTGAAGACGCCGCTGGTGGGGAAAGTATCTTATGTCCTTGAGGGTGGCTTTTGTGCACTGAAAAGACCATTCTGAAGTTTACTTGGGTTTTGAAAATTAGTATTTGATTTATTAAATTTATAGATTCAGAAATTTATGGCTTTTCTTACGCTTTTAAAATCAGCTTAGGAACCTTATCTGGCAAATATTAACAATCACTTTGACAGGGCTTTTGATTAATGCTTAGTCTCATTTATACTTTTAGTTAATTAAGCCTCTTTAACATTTTAAATGGCATTTAATAAATGTAATATATTCAGTCCCTTTTTAAGTACTGAATGGTAAGCCTTCCCAAGTACAAAAATGATCCCTACAGATTTAATAAATTCAACACATAAGACACAGTGAACCTTAAATTCTCTTAAATGTCCGAACTATTTGTAACTCAGAAATATTTCAATTTGAAATCACAAATCTCAATCAATTTTTCAAGTACAGATATTAAAGTGGAATATTAAAGGTGTGCTAGTATTCTAATAGGCCAAATTTTTTAAATTTATTTTGTTTTTATGTTTTAGAAACAAGATCTCACTCTGCTGCTCAGGCCAGAGTGCAGTGGTCCCATCGTGCTCCCTGTAACCTTGAACCCCTGGACTCAAGTGATCCTTCCACCTGAATCTCCTGAGTAGCCTGAACTGTGAGGCTGAGCCACTGTGCTCAGCCCAAATTCTCTTTAAAATTGTGCATAGGTAGGTCGGCACCTGTGGCTCAGCGAGTAGGGCGCCAGTCCCATATGCTGGAGGTGGCGGGTTCAAACCCAGCTCCAGCCAAAAACCGCAAAAAATAAATAAATAAATAAAAATAAAACATTAAAAAAAAAATTGTGCATAGGTAAACTGTTATACAATAGAACCTCTGTAGTTGACCATCTCCCTACATAGACCCCCTCCTAACTTAGACCTACTTTTCATAGACTGGACATGCACCACATGTACTCAATGGAAGGTCCTTATGTTGGCCACCTCTGTATTTTGGCCACCTCCCTATGTTGAGCAGTTTGTTACAGTCCTTTGGGTGGTCAACTTACAGAGGTTCTACTGTATATGCATAAATTCTTTGAGAATATTAAAACTATTGTTTATTTCCCTTAAACTGTGTGCTTAATCATTTTCTTTTTTTTTTTTAAGACAGTGCCTCAAGCTATTATCCTAGGTAGAGTACTGTGGCATCACAGCTCACAGCAACTTCCAACTCCTGGGCTCAAGCGATTCTCCTGCCTTGGCCTCCCAAGTAGCTGGGACTACAGGCGCCTGCCATAACGCCCGGCTATTTTTTGGTTGCAGCCCTCATTGTTGTTTGGCGGGCCCAGGCTGGATTCAAACCCGCCGGCTCAGGTGTATGTGGCTGGCGCCTTAGCCACTTGAGCCACAGGTGCCAAGACTTTTTTTTTTTTTTTTGAGACAGAATCTTACTGTGTTGCCCTCGGTAGAGTTCTGTGGCATCACAGTTCACAGCAACCTCAAACTCCTAGGCTTCAGCAATTCTCTTGCCTCAGCCTCACAAGTAGCTGGAACCACTGCCACAATGCCTGGCTGGGTTTTTTTGGGGGGTGGGGGTTGGAGTTTTTGGCCAGGGCTGGGTTTGAACCCACCACCTCCGGCATATGGGGCTGGCGCCCTACTCCTTTGAGCCATAGGCGCCACCCTATTTTTTTGTTGTAGTTGTCATTGTTGTTTAGCAGGCCCGGGCTGGGTTCAAACTCGCCAGCCCTGGTCTATGTGACTGGTGCCCTAGCCACTTGAGCTATAGGCACTGAGCCCTACAACTGGTTATATATTGATTTTACCCTTAAGATGAATGACTGTACATTTGTTCATCTGCCTAAAGAATCCTGCATTCTTTTCATATGCTTCTTTGCTCAGAGGACCACACAACTCTAACTGATGTCAACATTTTATCTAATTGAATTCTGGTGATCTCTCACAGCTTTGTCTGAGATCTTGAGATCATTTCCCAAAAACACTGCTCTGCCACACCCTCTGTGGTCCCTGAGTTCCTGATTCCCCTGGGAATGTGAAAGTGGGCTACCCCAGGATCTATGCTCCCTTCAAACTGGCGAGACTAAAGGAAAAATTTCCTAAGTTGGGTAACTCTGCCAAGAGGTTGTTAGAGATTCCTGGGGCACTTTAGCTTCTGCTTCCCCCACCAAGCCCCTCTACCCTGCAACAAGCACTGCCATGGTCATGTCTGCTGGAAGAACAAGGTCTATACAGGAGGCACTAGAGCCAAATTCCTAATCTCCCAGAGGATGAGGCAACATAAGCAATGTCACCAGCTAGTGCCTGAGCTGAGACCAGAACCCAGGACTCCTGACTCCCTGTTCCCATGTTCTGGCCACTCAACTGCAACATCATCAACAACAAAACCAGCAGAGCAAGGAAGGCACTCACAATCACAGCCCCAACCAGCCAGCTCAAACATTAGAATGTGCTGCGTGCAGCCTTTCTGCTGCTTGATAAATAGAAATGGGCATGGTTCCTGCCCTCAAGCTTACTTTCTAAAATAAATATGAACACTGTGTATTTGTTTTTCCATATCAAGGAGAAGCAATAATAAGAAATAACTTTCAGCCACAGTGGAAATGGAGGTAGAAGTCATCCATGGAAAAGACTATGTTGGTTTAGGACAATGGTTTCGACCCTGGCTCTGTAGTAGAATCTCCAGGGGATTAAAGGGAAGGTGGAGGAAGGGGATGTTTTAAGAAATACTAGTGTGTGGATAAGCTCAGTGACTCACACATGTAATCCAAGCATTCTGAGAGGCTAAAGCAAGAGGATTGCTCGAGCTCAGGAATTTGAGGCCAGCCTGAACAAGAGTAAGACCCCTGGCTCTACTAAAATAGAAAAATTATCCAGGCACTGGATAGAGAGATCCAGGGCAGAGATCTGTAGTCCCAGCTATTTGGGAGGCTGAGGCAGTAGGAGCACTTCAACCCAAGAGTTTGAGGTTGCAGCGAGTTATAATGACTCCACTGTACTATAGCTCAAGCAACAGAGTAAGACTCTGTCTCAAAAATACATAAATAAATAAATTTATACTTATTTAATAATATAAATAAATTATATTTATTTAATATAATATAAACATATATATTTATGGGCACAGTGGGCTGGGCACAGTGGCTCACACCTGTAATCCCAGCACTTTAGGAGGCCAAGGCAGGAGGATTGCTTGAGGCCAGGAATTCAGAACCAGCCTGAACAACACAGTAAGACCTATCTCTAAAAAAAGAAAAATTATCCAGAAGTGGTGGCATGCACATGTAGTCCCTGCTACTCAGGAGGCTGAGACAGGAGAATCACTTAGGCTGGGAGTTTGAAACCAGCCTGGGCAACAGAGGAAGACCATGTGTTAAAAAAAAAAAAAAATACCACCTGTGGAAATGAGACACACCCCCCCCCCGGACATCAGTATTTTTTAAAACATGCCAGGTAATTCCAATGCTTAGCCAGAGTTAAGAACCTATGGTTTGAAACAATGATTTCAGAAACTTTAGCCCTTTCCATCATTGCCACAATTTTTGCCACATACACATAAACTGTAAGTACAGTTATAAACATAGTACTTTTTCTCCAAATCAACTTACTATTTTAGCTTACCCTATATTTATTTTAGTCTTATCCTATATGCATTAATTTTTTTCTAATACTCATGAAAATACATAACTGTAAACAGTTAAACTATCCAAACTAAAATCATCTCACCCCCTTTGGTACCCTTCTCCACCTGGAAAAACACTGCCCAGGGATTCCCCTGATTCTGGAGACATGTCCCCCAGTTCTGGGCTCTTTCTAGCAGTTTTGGAGATTTGCTTTGTATTTGAGAATCGGTTGAGCCCAAGAGTTTGCGATTACTGTGAGCTGTGACGCCACAGCACTCTATTGAGGGCAACATAGTGAGACTCTGTCTCAAAAAAAAAAAAAAGGAAAAAAGTAGATTCTTTGGCCCCAGCAAAACCAACTAAGGCAGAATCTTTGGATATAGCCCAGGAGCTGACAATGTGATCAAGTTCTTTGGGTGACTTAAGAGCAGACAGACCCCAGGACATCCCATGAAAGAGGAAGGGGTAGGGCTGGGCCCCCAAGGGCAGAGCTCCAGGACAGAAGACTGAACACAAGGACAGCCTCCCCAAACCCTGCCAAAATGCCTCCCAATGCCCTGTACAAGGTGGGCCCTCCAAAAAAAAACAAAATGAAGAAGGTAGTCTAGTACCTCTGGCATTAGGATTTTAAGGAGCTACAGATGGAGTAGGGACAGGGCAGCCAAAACAACCTATGGGACCCCCCTCCTGGCTCAAGCCTCAGGGCCAGCTTTCAAGCAGAGTGGTTCCCTATCCCCTATCCAACCCCACCTTACCTCCTGCAGTTCCTGGGGACGATGGTGGAACTGTGTCTTCCCAACAACTGCACCACCGCTGTCTACTCATCAGCATGGCATGCAGGGTGTAGCACTGCCAGCCTCTCTCCTGCAGCTGGCCAGGAAAGAAACCAAAAGTGCTTCTTTGGGTTTTGAGGGTATCATTACCAGCAGCCACCAAGAAACTGACAGCTGTGATGGAAACCACTAAACATGAGAGTCAAAACGTTTCCAGAATTCTTTCAAAGCTCTATTGGTGTCACTTTTGGGTTTCACTGGATCCTAAATGGGACAGAGTCTGTGACCACTGGGTCTTTCCTTCTCTGTCACTGCCTCACTGCTCACCCCCATACCCTCTCTGCACTCCAGTGGCCAAGCACCTAGGAGATACTGGGGTACAAAGGCTCAGACAGGGCCTCTGCCCATGTCACTTAGAGGGAGACAGACAAACACACTCACTGGGTACCCAGCAGGAGAGAGGCCTGGCAAGGTATACTAATGACTATGGTTTGGGGCCTCCTGGATGCTCCCCCACCATCGCTCCCAGCCCCAGCCCCATCTCGAGCTGTGTCCCACCTCTGTGTCCCACATATCCCGTGGTCCCGAGCCCTGTCCCGGGAACCGAAGTCATTAAGGAGCTTCTTCCTCCTCCTCCACATCCCCCAAATCCAAATGTGACTCATCCACCACCCAGAGGACATCCTGATTGCTGTCTGCTTAGTCAGCACTTAACAATGCATTATTCAATAAAAAGACACAGTTCCAACAGAATTAAAAATAATCCCAGGAGCAGTCTTGAATATTAAATCTTCTTTCCAGAACATAAATTCTACAAATATTGGAGTTTGCTCTTTGCACAAGTGGTGAGTCATAACTATGTAATTTACTTATCTGGAAACCAAATCCCTCACTTCGGATCTCCTCATTTGCAGCATTGGATTCAATCCACCATTCAGTGTTTGCCCAGAACCCGCTTTATTGTTGTTGTCGGCACTGGCTTAATCGCCAGCTGCACCGGCAGCGCCTGGTGCAAGTGCCCTTGAGTTCTTTTTCACCTTTCCTTTGCTGTTCAGAATTCCCTTTGAGAGCTCCAAGTGTCAACCAGCATGATCATTATTTGAGTCACCTGATACAAGAAGAGATGTCACACAAGCTGCCAAATGGGACACATTATTGCCAAGTCCTGTGCCCTAAAGGAGGAGCCCAGGGCAACCTGAGCAGATGGTCTTTGAGCTCTTACAGCCAGAAGCTGTCAGGAGCGTATCAGACATCGCCAGTGAGCTAAATTCTCAGCATGAACAGGAAATGATAGCCACCTCTTTGTCCAAAGTAAAAGAGTGAACTAGCCCTCCTCTGGGCCTAAAGTAGGGTTGAAGTTGTCCGGGATGAAAGTCTGGGGCACCCATAACCTGGAGCAGAAAGCCCAAGGGGAGGAAAAAAATGGTGAAGGCTGGATGTCTTTATCGGAAGGGTCTCTGACACCCTGCATATGCCCACTCCCCAAGCCACTTCCAGTGCAGAGTGGATGGCAGCAGGGCTCGTAGTTCAAAAATATCATAAGCCTTTCTCCCCTTTTTATCAATTGTGATATTACATTCCCCAGAGCTGTACCATCAGGGATGGTGGGTGCTCCTCTTTGCACCTTGAAGAAGGCCTTGATCAAGGGGTCCAGCCCTCCAAAAGGATAAGGTCAGAGGCTCAGTGAAGAGAAAGCCAGGGGAAACACAGGGGCTGCAGAGGCTTTGGGACAAACTCTGTGTTCCCAAATGACATGTGCTCTGACCATCCAGGTCCTAGGCCAGGCCTGGTCACCTTTCTATGGGTTTGCTGTCTGTTTTATCACCCATCTCTCTTCCTTTTCCTATCCCTCCAAGCACCCATCCTGGCAGCCTTTTGGGTCACTGCAGCCCCCAGGCCTTCTCAAACCTTCCTCAGGGCACATGCTCTCCAATCCCCTGCATTTCCTCCACAACTGCCCTCCCCAGTGAGTGACGGAAAAGGGTGGAGATGGTGGGGATGTCTCAGGCTTTATTCACTCCTATTCCTTGTAGGACAATATCCTTGTATTGGGTGACAAGCAATCACTTCTAGATCTTTGAAGCTTTTTCAATCATTGCTGTGTGGTCTCAGAGCCTAGTTTTACAGAAGTGGGGCCCACCAGCCTGCAGGGACCACCCTCAGAGGCCTCTACCTGTCCGTTTTCATTTTGCAGCTGAGGAACACCCACACTTCTCAGCTATTTGCTGAGTGGAGATGACCCACACGGCCTGTGTCCAATGAAGGGTCAAGACTTCCCAGCTCAGGTGGCCTTTTGCTTGCAGGGGCTTAGCAAAGAGCAGGTTTCTTCTTGTGGGGTGTAGGAATACCCACCCCCTGCCCAAACAGGGGAGGCTACCTATTCAGAGACTGGAGGGGGAGCAGAGCTTTTCCCACATGCAAAGCCTCTCAAGCAGTTGGCCTGTGCATGGCCCCTGCCATCTGTGTTTAGAAACTGCTCTGCACACATCTCTGTTCTAGGTTTTGCATCCGACTGTGGCTTTGTTCCTTGGCAAAGTTATTTTGAAATTCCACCTAACCTTGGCCACTCTAAGGGGATCTTGTTCTCACATAGACCAGCGGAGTCAGAGACCAAGTGCAGTTAGAGGTCACCATGGCACCAGAGACCAAGGGGCAGACTAAAATGAAACGCTTAAACCTGGACGGTAAGCCGGGACAGCTGGAAGAGCTCTGTCTCTTCCTTAGGAACACAACAAACAGCCTCACAGTGGTCTGTGCCTTCTCTCCTGACCAGCATGGGGGCACTAGCTGATGGCCTGCCCTGGGAGGAAAATGGGGAGAAGATAAAGAAGGAGGGGGACAGCTCCGAAGGGAACAGCTGATGGGGGGTGGAGAGATTCGGGCTCTGAGTTCTGGGGCTGCTCAGAGCTGCGCCAGGCTGCAGAACTCCATGGAACTGTCCCAGCCCCAGCTTTTCTCGCCAGGAGGAAGCAAGCGCGCCGGAGAGGGATCTCTGATGGCGGATCCACCAGGTGGCAGCGCGGCAGCTTCTCAGTCGGGACGGAGCCTGCAGGCCGCCAGCGCAGCCACCAGAGGGCAGCACAGGGCCAGCCGGCTCCAGCACGCTGCTGGTTGCCTAGCAACTATGACGCAACCGGCTCCCTTTTCCACCCTCCTCTAGATTCCCAGGTTATTTCTAGCAAAACAGAGACTGTTGCACAAGGAGTGGCCTCAGGAATCCCAAAACTGCATCTCTTAAGCTAGGAGAATCTAAAATGGTCCACGGACCCCAAATCTAGCATCACACTGGCGTCTAAGGGATTGGGCTGTCTCTGCTCCTCAGAATGCCAAGGATCAAGAAAAGAAGACAAACATTTCCAGTCCCCTCTACAGCCCCACAACCACCAGCGAGGCTCTGATTTCCCTAGTGGCTAAAATGGAGCAACCTCCTCCCTCCCCGTCCCTCCCGTAAGCAGGAACTGAATTAGCTGGCATGTGACCTTAAGCCGACCTTGAGCCGCCTGCTCAGCAGCCGTACTGGAGGGCTCTGGGGGGGTGATGATAAGGCCCAGCTCTGACTTTCTGTGGTCTTGATTCTGTCTCTTTCTCCCAAGGACTCTGTCCTTGACTCAAACCTCTCCCCAGTTTTGATGACCCTGAAAACAGAATTCTTCCAACTCCAATAGATAAGTAGGACCTGAGAAACCAGAGATGGAGCCAAGAAAGTGAGGCAGACACAAGACAAGGAGTGTGGTTGTAATGAGCTCAAAGCCTGGGCCTGTCTGGTCTGTGAAAGGTTAGACGAGGTCAATGCCCCAGGCAGAAGTCAGGGGGCTGCTCTAGCCGTGGCTTCAGGAGTGGTTCCAGGCACATCTCTGGGTCATAGGAGTCCCTGGGGCTGCGCTGTGCCTGGGGCCTAGGAGTTGATCCCTAAGGTTTCAGGGTCTCTGAGGGGCACCGTCATCAAGGATCACACAGGCATATGCAGCTCATTGTATTCATCCTGGCCATCCTCATCGAAGTTTGGTTCAGCATCTTCTGAGTCCAGCTGCAGAAGGGGACAGAAGGTTGGGAGTGGCAAGGAAAGGGATTCATCCTTTCCGATTCTCAGACTCCTCCTCCAACCAGCAGCCCTCCCTGTCTGCAGGCTCCATGACCCCAGGGAACCATTTCCCTTGGCCAAAACCTTCAAGTCACCCTCCAAACATTTGGTCAAATATTATTATTAGTGTACTTATATTAATAATGAGCAGCCACCACACATGATCCTATAGCCACTTCTAGTTGCCGCGGTGGCCTTGTACACCCCAACTAAGTGTGGATAAATTGCAAAAAAGATGTCTTTTCCTCTTGCTGACAAAAATGGGCTCAGGGTGGGTTTTAGTGCTACCTCACTCCCTTTTGATCAGGGAACCACCTGCAGAGCTGCCTGCAGCAGCCCTGAGATTCCTATTCTACCATCCTAAGGCATTTACCTGGATTCATATTTAATCCCCCCAATAGACCTCTAAGGGAGAATATATTATTGCCCGCATCACACAAATGAAAAATAAGATTTTAGAAGGTGAAAGAACTTGCCTAAGGTCACACAACTAGCAGATGGCCCAGCAGACACTGAAACCCAGCACCCATCCACCCCAATACTGCTGCTGCAAGCCATCACTCCTTACCGCCTGCAGCTCCCTGTCCTGGAAGAACCGGGGCAGAAGGCAGTGCCTCAGAGGCACAGTGAGCAGCAGCAGGAAGGGAAAGGCAAGTGAGGCCGCCGTGGACTTGACCACCCAGAGCAGTGCGATGCAGCCCAGCTGGATGCAGGTGAACAGGTGCATCCGCCACGTCTTCACCTGGAGAAATGGCCGCCCAGCCTCACCACACCTGCTGGCACCCCAGCCTGCTCCCACCCACATCTTTGCGACCCTAGCTCTCCAGATACCAACTTAACCCTTCCTATCCATCCTGTCCACCTCTGGCCCAGGGACCCCTCTGGAGCCTCTCTCCGTTACTCTGTCATCCCCTCCCATGCTTCCTGGCCCTACCTTGGTCACGTAGGGCTGCTCAGGATGGTGTTTTGCTGGCATGAGGATGAGCAACAGACGCTGGGACAGCTGGATACCAGACAACGATGTGACCCCCATATACAGGAAGATCCCAAAAAGCACGGCCAATGGGATCTGACGCAGCACAGCCCCCATGACTATGGACAAGCCTGGAAGAGGTGACACAGGCCCACCTGACCCCTCAGGCAGTCTCCTTGCTGATGGACAGGCCTAAATGAGATGATACAGGCCTGCCTGCCCCCTCGGGCATTCCCCATGAAGATGGACAGGACTGGAGGAGGTGACACAGGCCCACCTACCCCTTTAAGAAGCCCCCATGAGGACTGACAGGCCTGGAAGGGGTGACACAGGCCTACCTGCCCCCTCAGCAACTTCTGTAAGGATGAACAGGCCTGTTCATCAGCCTGGGGCAGACCTTTACCCATCAGACTGATCAGCGTGGTCTCATCCCCATGAATGAGAGAGGAGGGAGTGAGACAGAGAAACAGGGAAGGACTGGGGGAAGAAAGGGCTCAGGGAATGTAGGGAAGCAGGTATGAGGCTCAGAACAAGGGTTAGACATGACATGCTGGGGGATTCAGAAGGGACCTGGGGCAAGCCTGGGATGGAGAGAGGATCTAGGGCCAGGGGGTGCCGGCACCAGGTGTGCAGGCAGAAGCCAGGCTCTCACCCACAAGGCTGGCAATGAGCACCCCGGTGACCCGCTGCTCCCGCACCTCCTGGATCTGGGGCTTGTCGCCGGGTGCGATGGCAGTACGCATCACTGTCAGTGCATTGACGTGGGTGACTGAGCGGACAGTGGCAGCTGTGAGCCAGGGCAACCCAAACAGCCCACAGAGCCCCCCCAGGGAGCCAATCAGAAGCAGGTCAAGGTGGAAGCCGGAGCCTTTCAGTAACCTCCGTGCTTTCTGGCTGACGATGAGCCTGCAGAGAGGGCGCAGGTGGTGCTAGTTGGCCACACAGGCTGGTGGCAGGACGGGCACAGGATAGCAACAGGCATGCATGTGTGAGTGGGATTGCGGGGGCCTGGGGAGGCTGCGCAGACAACACTTCTCCCAGGGCCTGCCAGCTTCCTCTTTCAAGTTCCCAAATTGAAGTTCTCACATTAAAGCAAATTTGAGCCAAATTCTCATACTGTGAATATTTAAAGCACCACAAAAGCTAGATGCCAGATCTCACCACGTTCTTGTGGTTTAACCAAAATGAGATACATATGAGCATCCCTAGGTGAGAGAACACACTGCCAGAGAACCCCAAGGACCGTCAGGCACCCCCTGCAGACGGTAGAAGCGACAGAAGTACATCTTGTCAACCCAGCACAATGATCATGCCCTCCCGACAACCCACTACCCTCAGCTCCTTCCCTCACACATCCGCCCTTTCTTAAAGCCTGCCACAGGCTCCCGCCGACCCAGCACCCCCATCGTGATAATGATGTCCCTGCTATCACCCTGGAACCAAGCCAAAGAGTCAGGGATGAGCCTCCCAGCCCTCTCACGCTGTGATCTGAGTCTCCATGAAGATGAGGATGAGGACCAAGAGGGCGGGGACTGCCGCTGCCACCATCATCCAGGGCGGGAAAGGACGGGCACTGCCCAAGGGTGGGATGAACCATGTGCGCTTATCGGGAGAGGTCACTGAGAGCCCCGTGGGCACTGTCAGCTTCTGCAGGCAGGAAGATTGGGCTCAGGGACATAGCTCCCCCACACTAGGGAGTCCCCACAGCAGCTGCTCCCACCACACTGTGGCCTCAAGACCAGGAATTCATGTGTAAACAGGTCTGAGGGAAATTAGTTCTGCATCCTCCAAAAGTTCACTGTTCCTGCAAGGGTCTGACAGGAGACAGGGAAACAAGTGCCTTCTCCCTGAGCCCCAGAGCTGCTGGGGACCTGTTGTGGGGAGACCTGTCATTCTGGCCCCCAGACCCACACCTGCTCCTCCGGGATTCTTCACTAGGGATCATGGGCAGCTCATGGGAATCCCAGCCACCCCACCATGGCCACTCCAACTAGGACAGCCCAGTTATCTTGACCCTGAGAGGCGACATCATGGGCTCCCTCTCCTGGCCCTGGGGGGAGAACCCACTGCAGAGGGCTGGGGCTCACTCACCTGTGTGTAGGTGTCTGTGATAGAGTAATCCACCAGGACCATCACCAGAATGGAGATGGGGATGCCAAAATCCCCGATGATGCGGCGAGCCTTGAGTGGGCCCGGTCAGCACAAGGGAGCAGATAGTGGAGGTGAGGTCAGCAGAATGCCCCTGATCCTTCCTGGGCCCAAGCTGAAGCCAGAAGTCCCCCCACCCATCACTCGAAACTGCACAAGTGCCAGGGCAGCCTGGGAAGGCATTCTTGCCTTGATTAGACTTCTCTGAGTGAAGAGCGAGAAGACCCCAGGAAGAGGCTTCTCATGGGGTAAGGACTGCCCAGATGTGGTTTGGTCCACAGGCGGGCCCAGGAGAAGGGGAGCAGCGTCTCTGTGGGGCAGGACTTAAGGGGACCCATGGGAGCTTCACACCCAGCAGCCACACACCTTGCCCCCCAGGAAGCGGCTGTTTCTAAACTTGCGCAGGAAGAAGGCGATGAAGAAGGTCCCAAGCATGAGGATAAGGGACAGTAGAGCTGTATTGGGCTGGTTTCTCGGGCCCGGTGGTCCCTCCGTGGGGGGCAGGGCACTCCCATTCAGCTCCACACCAGGCTCCAATGCCCGCTCTGGAGCCCCCTCTGGGGGGTAGAACGGCAGCAGCGGGTGCTCTGTGAACACCTGTGTGGATAACAAGGATACCATCTCACTCACCTGGGCCAGTGACCATCACCATCATTGGAACACCTGTGAGGGAGAGGGTGGCCCTCACATACCTGAACAGACAATAGCCCTCTACAAAAGGCAGCCCAAAGAGCTCATAACTGCAATCCTGCCATCAGCACCTGACAACACCCCCCAACTCTATCACGTACCTGTGCAGGTGTACCTTCATCTCCATGGCCCCGCCCAGGTGCCTGGAGCCTTGGTCTGGCGCCCTCTGGGCCTTGACTTCCTTCCCCTCACCTCAGATCCAGCTGGGGTGTCCCCAGCACCCTACACCCACACCCAGCGGAGTCCCCTCCCTGTCCCCTCTACCCCTCCCAAACCCCATCTCGTCCACCCCAAGACCCTCTGGACCTCTACCTTGTAGAGCTTGTGGAAGGTCTCATAGATGAAAATGAGTGAGATGAGGAAGGCAAAGATCTCCTGGGTGAAAGGCGAGATGTACCGGACCAGGAAGCTGCCTTCAGCAGCCACCAGGGCAAGGACGAAGACCACGAGCCAGAGGCCAACCCACACCCGGCCAGTGAGGTACTCCAGGTCCTGGGCTCGGCAGAACTGCAAATAAGGAGGGGCTGGTTACCCACAGTCCCTGGCACCATGAGCCGCGTGAACTCAAGGGAGGACAAGGAAGAACCTTGGCAAGGAAGGGCACAGGGCTGGAGGGACGGGCAGGGCAAGGCTTCACCTTGAAGAAGGCTTCCTCAAAGACAAGAAGCGGCCCAGAGAAGCCAACCACAAGCAGTGGCTGGGCCCCCAGCAGGGAGAAGAGGATACCAAGCACAGCCGTGGACACGATCAGCTCGGACACGCCCATCAGCCCCTCGGTCTTCTCTCCTGGGGCAGGCAAGCCAGCAGGGTGGCCCTGGCTGGCTCTTTCTACCTGCCCCCTTCCTCATCCAGCTTATTCTAAACTAGGACCCCAACAAGAGCACAGCAGCCGCCCAGAACAAGACAGGGCCCCCTCCCCACCTTGCTCCTCGCAGCCTCTCCCCACTAGCCCCCAAGGGGATCACAGTGTCACCTACCCTTCACACATCTCCCACCCTCTCCTACTTTGTGATCTCCCAAAAGTGACTCCGGGGATCCCTGAGTTCTCACACTTTGCGTAGCCCCTCTAACCACTGGCCTCCAAAGTGATCACTGGGATACTTTGACACAGAAACCCTGCAGGTGACACTGAGCCCCCAGAATGACATAGTCACTCCTCAATTCTTCAAGCCCTCGTGCCTCACCTAGCAGGCCCCCAAAGGTGATGGCAGGGCTGAGGGCTGCAAAGTAGATGAAGAGTACGGCGGCCACACACTGGGAGTGCAGGGCGTCCCGCAGGTCACTGGGGTAGTGCGGGTACCGGCGCTTCACATCTCGCACAAGCCCCCCAAACACTGAACCCGTCCGCAAAAGGGGGTCATCTTCAGAGGTTGCCTCGGAGCCCCCCAACTCCAAAGACAGCTCTAGGGAACAAGAGGCTGCTGGAACACAACCCTGCCTCCTTCACAGACACCCTGGCTCAGCCCACTGCAGCCTGGGACATGGCCCAGAGACATGGGGTCAGCAATACAAAGCCACACAAAGGACTCAGAGCCAGGGTCACAGCCTTAGGGCCCTGGGATGGGGGAATGTGTGGTGTTGGGGGGGACTCAGTCCCAAAGGGTCTGACCTTTTCCGGGAGCTGTGTAGCCGCCCCGAGTGGTCAGCTCAACTTTGGTCTGCTCGCGCTCCCGCCGCTTCCTCAGCAGCTCGCGCTGGAAGGCAGCCACGGAGCGCAGCAGGTCACGGCCCTCCACTTCAGACGGGGGGATCACAATGCTGCCGTCCAGGAACTCGCTGATGGCGCTCAGGAGGTCCTGCCGGTCATCAGCCTGATAGGCAGCCTCATGAAATAGCTGGGGGTGACAGAAAGGCCATGACTCTCAGAAGCCTCTGAGAGAAGGGCTTCAGGGAGGAGGTGCCAGGTCACAGAGCTAGAGGCTCTGTAGATGTTCAGCCACATATGCTGGTCTGGCCCAGCAATATAAGTAATTGAAATACTGACACACATCCCTGCAGGCCCACAAGCAGCCACTGGCCTGAAGCCCAGGATGCCCTCTGTGCCTCTGGGAGGCTCCAGACCTTACCACAGGCAGCAACTAAAGGGGTAACACCTGGCATAACAAAGGCCTCCAGGACCTTCTGACTGGACAGTACCCACACCCTATAGGTCAATAAATATTCTGAACATTGCCCCTGGCTAGATGACCCTTCTATCCCATCCCAGGGGAAGCCACAGCAAAGACCAGCATATCCAGTCCTCCAATTCAAGTCTTATGTCACACCCAAAGCTTTGGGGTCTGGGCTTCTTCTCCCCTTATGTCACCACCCTCTCCCATGGCCCTAGCCCAGGGTACTCTGTCTTCTCTGTCTTCTGGACCAACAGCTCCCCACCACCACCCTCCAGGGCATGGCCTCCACCTAGGGGAGACCTCTACCACCTGTGCACCACTGTGGCAATGAGGGGAAAGGGAACAAGCAGGGCCCAGGGAATAGGCCTAGAGAGCCCAGCCACAGCCCAACCTTGTCAGACATAAGGGTGGCGATGGAGCGCCCAAGCTCATGATAGTCGGTGCTGGTGTGGCTGGGCCCCAGCATCACGAAGAGGAAGCGGACTGGCACAGGAACCTCAAGCACTGACTCCAAGAGCACAGCCTCACTCAGCCGCACAAAGGCTGCCGCTGGCTGCTCTAAGAAAGGTACACAGCCTAGGGGGAAAGCAAGACACAGGCCACTGGGCAAAGGGGAGCAGTCCAGGCAGGCCCTCGAAGACCCCAGGGATATCTGGGGCTATCATGTATAGTTCAGCAGATTGTGCACTACACACAAAAAAAAACCTTTACCCTAAAGGGCCCTATTCACAAGTGTTTATAGATTATGTATTTATTACAATCTACCAACAGATAGAAATTAAGGGTATTAAAGAAGGGTTGCTTTTTTCCAATTCTCAAAATGGTGATATGTATGCTAGCATCAGTCCAAGATAACAGAAATCTGGACAGGAAGTAGGCAGGGGACAGGGAAAGAAAGGGTTGGGGATAAGACAGGCTGTGAGAGGCACAGGGGCAAGGAGGGGGCCCAGCTGGAGATGGAAGAGGCAGCCTCCAGGTCAGCACTCCAAACAAGCAGGCTACTGGCAGAGGCACACGCTCTGCAGGGGCCCCCAGCGCCCGGCCCTCCTCACCCACAAGCACAACGGTGGCCTCAGCATCTTCAGGGATCTTCTCCAGCAGCTTTAGGCTTTTCCCCCGGTGACTGTCTCCCCCAGGCATGTGGAGGGGCTTCTGAGGACGCAGAACTGGAATAGGGCTGGGACCCAGACTGGAGGCCATGGCAGGCTCTCCCATCCCCTGCTCCAGATTAGGATCTGGCCCTGCCTTCCCTCTCCACAACCTGGTCAGGCTGTTAGTATTATAGCCCGACATTGGAAGGGGACCTGCCTGAGATCTGGACCCCTCCCCTATACCCCCTACTACCACCTCAGCCTCATCTGGGTGTTTAGATGCCCCCAGAGGTCCGCCCATCGTGGCATTCACACCTTCTGTGTCTCCTGTAGGGTCCCCACCTGCCTAGCATGTGCCAGGCATCCAACCTTCCCACCCCACTGAAGGACATCGTCAAAGACCTTGACTACAACTGGCACCCACTCAGTCCCTTCACCCACGTCAGAGGAAGGCCACTGACCTCCTTGGCATCAGGGTCGTGCGGCCAGAGTGGGGCAGGCTCCCCCAGGTCATCAGCCATGGTGGGCACCACACCATCAGGGCCGTGGCTGGGGGCTGGATGATGATTCCCCAAGACTGAGTTCACACTAGAACTTGATGGGTTTCGGGGAAAGAAGCTACTATCCTTGTCATCGTTGGGATGGCTAGAGAGGGGAAGAGTGAGGCACAGCAGGTTAAGAGAGGCTCGTGGTAGATGGGAGTCACAAGGAGGTGAATGGGGGGTCAAGTTCTCTATTCCCTCTGCTTCAGACTTTCTAAGGACTAGAGCTGTTGAAGGATGGGAGAAAGTGAGCTTCCTATCACTATGTAAGCAGAGGCTGGGAGTCACTTGAAGAGACTGTGCCGAGAAGGGCAGTGGTCCAGGCAGGCCCCTCCTGGTGCCCCACCCTGGCACCTGTGTTTCAGTAGCAGGGTTCGCAGGACGCTGGCCCTGTCCTCCGGCCGGATCTGGTCAGACACGATCATGGTCTCCACTACGAGGTGCGCGATGCCTGGCAGAGTGGTTTGTTCCAGGTCCAGGAGGGCAGCTCCTAGGGGCACAGGCGGGGGAGAGGCATCAGATAGGAAAAACCACCCTGCACGCTGCCTTGCTCCGGGGACAGGCGAATGTGCTGGGTGAGCAAAGCACCCAATGCACCAGGCAGATACACAGTTCCATACTGCTGAGGGCCAGCCAGGGAGCGAGGCATGAAAACAGGGCATAAGAGCACGGCCCCACCTCGCCCAGTAAGAAGTCATTTGCTCATTTACTGTACATGGGCTGAGCACCTACCCACCCAAGGTACAGTATGGGTCACTGGTGCATAGTCTTGTCCCTCAGAGCTATGCACTGCTCAGGCAACTGGGCTCCATAGCCCCCCCAGGAACAGCTGGATCCCCCCTGGGCCCGGGAGCCCAGGGAGTAGGCCCTGGGGGCTGAGCAGCCTGCCATAGGCCGAGCTCTGCAGCCCTGACGAAGGCCTATAGCCCGGGCCAGGCCTGAGGGTCTTACCGTGGGCAATGGTCCTTCTGAGCTCAAGAAGGCTGCGAAAGGAGAGTGAGGCCACGTGGGGCTTCCCCCAGCGCTCCGTTTCCTCCTCCACGTCCTCCTCAAACTTGATCCAGCGGGCCGTCTCCCGCCAGTGGGGCTCCTGATTGCGGTCCAGCATCAGCTCGTTCAGCTCCACAAACACCTGTGATGGGTGCCAAAGGTGAGGGCCTAGGGGGCATGAGGTAGGTCAGGTGGGAGTGAGGGAGTGGAGGACTCTGGGCTAAGGGCTATGAGGAAGCCATAGGCCCACCACCCCCCAGCATCCTAGACCTCATGAGGCCGCCGGTCCAGCTTCTTTTTCTTCTTCTTCCTGCGCAGGATGGGGGCTAGGCCACTGGGGCTGCTCCTCCCACCCTGTGTCCGAGACGGCTTCTTCACTAAGTGCCGGCGCACTCCAGGATTGTCCTCCAGCCGGTGACCTGCAGAAAAGGTGGGCTTGGCAGTCTCAGGGGTCCAAGTAGGGCCTCTCCAGTCCCCCGTTCTGCCCAACTTGTCTAGTCACTGGGGGGCCACACCAATGGGACTGCACGATCCAACATGGCCATTTCATTGATAAGAAGATTGAAGCTCAGAAAGAGGGACCAGCCCAAAGTCACACAAGGGGCCATTAGACAAGATGCAATAAAAAGGCAGAGCCCAACTCAATCCATAACCCCAGCAAAATCTTTCAGCAGTTGCTATGGCCACTGCCCCAATGTGGGGCTCACAACTGACACCAAGGCACTTAGCCCCCAACATTTTTTCTATACCTTCCTTCTGGCAACCATGTCCCCATCCTGCAGGTACAAAGCCCACCAGACTCAAGCAGGGCTTCTTTCCCTTGCTCCCACCTGCCCCTCCCCAAGCCGGTAGCTGGGGAAAGGCCAGGCCCCATTACTCACAAGCTGGTGCCCCTGCCGTGGGGCTCAGCTGGGCCCTGATGGGCTCCCACAGGCCACGGTCCTCAAAGTCCAGCACAAACATCTCCAAGTCCTCTGAGGCCACCGAGTCTCGAGGGCTAGGGACTGGATCCCTACCATAGCCCTGGCCTTCGGTGTCCCTGGGCCCAGGGCTCAGTGCCCCATTAGGCTCTGTGACCTCCTCCAGCAGGCTCGTCATTTCCCTGACAGTCAAGGCCTCAGCCCCTACTCCCTCCCAGCACCCTGGGTCCCTTGCCAGGTGGGAGCCCAGACAGGAGAGGTCTCTGTCCAACCAGAGCTGGAGGTGGCTGAAGGTGGCCAGGACTCCTGACCCTGACTCCCCACGTCCCCAAGTCTGCTGTCTGCAGCTTCCAGCCCCCACCCTGGGTCTGTAAACACGCCCTTCCCTGACCCCCCCCCATCCCGCGGCTGCTGCTGCCATCGGATTGTTCCTGTCCCTGTCCTCAGGCCCTGGCAACTTTCCATGACGTACTGAGCTCAAAGCCCTCCCCTCCCCCACCCCGCCCACACACAAACTGTGGCTCCGAGGAGGAGGAGGGCGAATTAGTGATGCCCCTGGCCTGGGTACAGAGCCCCATGAGTGATGACAGGTGGCACAGAAACCAGGGCACTGATAAGATGGAAGGAATGTGCCGAGATCACAGCCAGGCCCAGCCAAGGGTGGTGGGACAGGAGTGAGGGGCCCTGGACACAGGAAGAAGCGAGGCCTAGAAGAGTGGCTGAGACTCAGGGGCTAATTTGGAGGGGATTAAAGAGCCAGGGGACAAGCCCTGAGAAAAAGTGCCTTCAGGAGGGGCATATAATGATGTGGGAGATGAGGTTGACTTATTCTGGGGGTGACTCAGAGGACAGAATCAGGACCAAGGGTAGAGGTCGGGAAGAGAAATCTCAGCCCTGGCAATCAGAGTGGCTTGGTAAGGTAGTGAGCTCCCTGTCACTGACCACATTCCAGCAGACAGGGATACCGCAGAGGGAACTCAGCCGTGGGTTGGGGAGAGCTTAGAGTAGGCCACGGGGGTTGCCACACTCACTCTTCATGTCATCCAGGTCCGCAGAGCCCAGCATCTGGGCCTCCGCCTCATCGGTGGGCACCCGCTGTTCCGGACCACCTGGGTTGCCCAGGGCACTGCCTGGGCACAGTCGCTCCCGCAGGTCATAACTGGCTGATGGGCTCCAGGGTCGGCTCTTCTCCCCAGCAACTCGGGAGACCCGGGCCCGGGGGCTGGGAGAGCTGAGGAGGCAACAAGCAGTCTTAGACTTGACAAGGCCAGGGTAGTAGGTTCCCTTACCTTCCCCTAGCCTGAGGCGGGCCTGGAATGGACGGACCCCTGAGCATGAGACACAGGCCCAGCCTGGGCAGGAAAAGACACTCACCTGGGCTGCCCCTTCCCATCCTATCCTTTCCCCTGGTCCCTCCTTCCACCCTTCTCCTCTTCTTCCTCTTCCCTCTAATGGTCCCTCCTGGAGAACTAACTTCCCAGCTCTGTGCTTTTTCTCTCCTCTTGTTCTCTCCTCCTTGTAAATCATGTGGATAGGAAGCCAGCGCCCCAACCCTCTGGTCAGAGCCAAGACACTCCTCAGGGTTGGAAAGGAGGTGACTGCCGGGAGCCTTGGTTCCTACAGCTATGGGCTAGGGCCAGTACCTGACCAAGTGCTGGGGACTCTTGTCAGAGCGCGGACCCATCGAGGACAGGGGCTTGATAAAGGCAGCCCTCCCCACAAGGCCTGGACTGTCATCCTCATCACTTCCAATGGAGAACTGCAGGCAAACAGAATGTGCCCTGGACCCCTGCCCCAACCTACCACTCAGCCTCACCCAAGGCTCCTGCCACATCCTTCTCCCTCCCCTCTGCAGCCCTCCCAGGGGCAGAGCCCTACCTTTGCTTTCTGTGGAGACCCCAAGGGTAGGGGTTCCACAGGTTCTGCCTCTGATTCCCCTTCCTCTTCGTCCTCCTCCTCCTCCTCATCCACTCCAGCTCCCCCCTCCTCCTGGATCGGAGGGGTCCCCTCAGAGGGAGGTGCAGAGGTTTTCTCCTTCCTCCTCTTCCTCCTAGTATGCCGGGCAGAGGTGGGGGGCAGCCGCCGCAGCTTGTGGGGTGGAGGCAGGCGCGCCGAGAGCGGGTGATGGGTGTGGTGGGATGTGTGCCGGTGAACTGAGGGCGCAGGAGAGCCAGTTGGGGCCCCCACAGCAGAATGGGGACCCTCCTCACCCAAGGGACACACACCTTATTCTAGCTCAAGGCCTCAAACAAGGGCATCCTAGGCCTTCCTCCAGGGCCAGCCCCTCCCCCCCAAACACCTGTGTCCACATGCCTGTCACTGGCGAGACTGGGCAGTGGGGGAAGAAGTGATGGGAGGAGGAAGGCTGGGGTGACCGTGTGACACACAAGGGAGGGAAAAGGCAGAGTTGGAGGAGCTGAGGGGAGCGAAGGTGACAGAGAGAAGAGAGTGAGCAGGGACAGGGTGGAGACGAAGGTCACAGAGAGCGGGCCTAGGCCCATCTCCCTAGCTCCCCCTGATCTGGGGCCTGGCTCCCCTGGCAGCAGGACAGGCGATGGGTGAGGGAGGCAGGATGACTTAACATGGCATGGTGGCCCAGCAGAGTCCAGCACAGTGTCCAGCACAGGATGGTACTGGGTGACAAAGCTGGAGGTGGTGAGCGAAGTGATGGTGGCGATGAAAATGATGGTGGTGAGGGCGGCCACACTAGGGGTCCCCAGGCTACCCACACTCGAAGTCCCGCTCGCTGTAGCTACGGCTGGGCTTCTCCGGGTCCCAGGCTGGGGGCTTGCTGATGAGGTCCCCAAACCTGCTCACAGCCAAGGTCTTGCCCAAATCATCATCCTCCTCCTCCACATCTGGACCCAGAGGGGGCTCCTCCAAGGGCACCCGGACCTGTAGGCCCAAACAGCCTCTCCTAAGGACCCTGACCTGTGAGCACCCCACTCCTGCTCCATCTCCAAGCACTAGGTGGGGTGGGGTCCCAGCAGGCTCCATCATTTTCCATCCCCTTCCTTATGACCACCCCCTCCCCAGCCTGGGTATGCATCCCAGAAACCACTTTCTCCAGGCCTCAGGGCTAGGCACAAATCTGAAAAATACCAATAGATTCCCCCCATTTTCTATACCCCCAGCCAAGCTCCATCCCCAGATCTGGGGTGGGGAGGTCCCAGGGTCGGCCAGAGGTCGCCTCTCCCCTCCTTAGGGACTCTCCCTCTTTTCTTCCCCCAGATCTTCCACCCCCTCGCGCGTCAATCACCTGGGGTAGGGGGGAGGCGCCCCCGGGCGGCGGGATCACTCCGTTGGCCATGGCCGGGAAGATGGCTTTGGGAGGCTCTCGCTCACTAAAGGCCCCGAACGCCGGGTGAGAAGCAGGGGTTGCTGCAGGGGCCTAGTGGGGAGCCCTGGGGGGAAAGGGAGGGATCAGGATCCACACATTGGCGCCCCCGCGCCTCGGAGCCGATCCTCGCGTCCGGCCGGGGAGCACTCGGAGGCCCTGCCACACCCGGGGTTAGCCCGAGGCCCCCGCCCTGCCCTGCCCGGCGTGCCGCGCCCCGCCCCGCGGTACCTCGGGGCTCCGGAGCCTGCGGGGACTGGGAGGGCTGCCGCGCCCCATGTCCTTCCCCTCCCGCTCCGTAGCGCGGCCGCGGGCTCCCGTCCGCCCCTCGCCGCGCAGAGCCAGGCTGGCGGGCGGACGCAGGCGCCGGAGCCCGCAGCCCGCGGCTCCACCTCCTCGCTCCGCACCTCCGCCGCCGCCGCCGCCGGCCGCACAATGGGAGCGGGCGGGCCGTGACTCACCCCGCCCAGGCCGGCGCGGCCCCCACGCGCGGGCTCCGCAGGACCCCACCTGCCCACACGCCCCTTCTCCAGGCGACCCACGCATTGCTGGGGGCGGGTGCACAGCCCTAAACTCCCACAATCTCGCAATTTCACTCCCTGACCTTGTGCGCAGCCTCCCCTCAGGAGCCCTGGAGGAGACCCCCTACGCAGATGGAAGACCCTCCACCCTGGGCAGGGAGCTCAGACACGTGGAAGTGCCCACCACCTCCCCCTTTAGTTTCATTATCGCCTATGTCCCTCAGTGGCCCAGCTGCCGCTGCTAGGCACCACCCAATATTTGACCTTGACACATTACCTCCCTACCTGGGCCTCGGTTTCCCCGTTTGTAGCCAGAGGGGCCTGCAATATGGCTGCTTCAAAGTTCATTCAACTTTAAGATTCTGTGGCTCAGATTCCCCATTTCCTCTCCCTCCTCCCTCCCATCACCTTCAGGTCACATCACGTTTTCCAAGATCAAAGGTCTTTGAGAGGAGCCACTGGACCCCAATTAGACCCTCCCCTAGTGTCAATGAAACTGGGCACCTAGCTCAACGCCAGGCACAGAACAGTCCCTCAGTACACATCTGTTGAAGCCACATCCCTGAATCCTCAGCACAGACCTAAGAGGATGAAACTGGTGATGGTGCCCATGGGTAGAAGGTAGAATGGCCAGGCCAAGAAGGAAAGCCAACATGAGGGGGTGAGAGGAGGGAAGGAGTGACAGGGCTGGGACGTTGGGTGCTTTACCCTCTCTGACCTCTGCTCCCATCTGGTTCTCAGCTCAACCCAAGATTTTTTTTTTTTATTGCAGTTGTTGTTTAGCAGCTCCGGGCTGAGTTCAAACCCGCCTGCCTTGGTGTACGTGCTGGCGCCGCCCCAAGATTTTCTATATGCAAAGCCTTGCTCGGAGGAGGAGGGGGAGAAAACTAGGATCTGTTGGGCACACACTATGCTTTATGTTCCCGGTCCCGTGCTAGGGAGGCCCTCTCCGTCTCTGCCTCATCTCAGGCATAGTAATAGCGGTGGCTGTTACCATGGACATTCAAGGAAGCCTTTTAAACTGCATGGTCACAGTGGGTGTATGGAAGGTGACTGTCTGAGCCACAGCCATCAAACCCCTGCAGGCCACTTTCACTGAAAGAGATCTGCTGTCCTTCCAGCCTCACAGGGCGAGCCCCAGCATGGGAGTCAGCTGTGCATAGCAGAGCATGTGACATGTGCCCCAAAACTCAATGTGAGACCCATCTGTTAGAGGTTAAATTATGTTCCCCAAAATTCCTATGTTGAAATCCTAAACTGTTCCTATCTCAGAATGTGCCTTTATCTGGAAACAGCATCCTTGAGACATTAAAGTCATGCTGTGGTGAGGGTGGACTCCTTCTCCAGTATGACTGATGTCCTTACAGAAAGGGGGAAATGACACAGAGACACCCCCTCAGGGAGGACACCTTGTGAAGATGGAGTTCGCTGGCACAACCCAAGGAATACTAGAAACTAGGAGAGAGGCCTGGGAAAAATCCTTCCCTAGCCTTTTCTAAGAGAGCTCAGCCCTGCACACAGCTTTATGTTGGATTTCCAGCGCCTTCGGAACTATGACACAGTAAATTTGTTTAAACCACTTCGTTTGCGGCACTGTGTTGCAGCAACCCTGGAAAATTAACACCCATCCCAGTCCTGAGCTGGGGACTTGGTTCCAAGTCTCCATTATTTTTTCTTTTGCAACAGTCTCACTCTGTCACCCTGGCTAGAGTACCATCACAGCTCACAGCAAACTCAGACTCTTGGGCTCAAGCGATCCTCTTGACTCAGCCTCCTTAGTAGCTGGGAGTATAGGTACCCACCACAACACCCAGCTAGTTTTTTGTTTGTTTGTTTTTTTCTCTAGTAGAGATGGAGTCTCTTGCTCAGGCTAGTCTAAACTCCTGAGCTTAAGCAAGCCATTGACTCTGCTCCCAGGGTGCTAGGATTATAGGGGTTAGCCACTGTGCCACCCAAGGCCCCTTTGGGGCTTTCACTTCCTTACAGATACACAAGAGCCTTGGACTCTTTCCAAGTTGGGAGCATTGTAGGAGGGCTCTTTGGTCATCTACCCTTAACATGATCTCAGCCCCTCTCTCCTAGCCTATGAAGTCAGACAGCAGCTACTTTAATATTGAGACAGCTTGAGGGTCTTGCCAGGCAGGGACCCCAGTGTACTGGGCCCTGTACATCCTGTACCCTGAAATACCATAAGGGTATCACAGGACTTGTCCCTCTGAGGCTCCACCCCCACCCAGGGAGGATGCTGAGCACAGGTCCTCATCTCCTAGGAGCGCTTAGACTCCCATCCTCTTTCAGATGGAGACTCCCCCACCCTACCCTTGCAAGTACCTTCCTCTATCTTCTACCCTTCTGGAATGGTGGAATAAAATCTCTCCTCAAGGGGTCTTTTAAAACCATGTCCATCTCTCCTTCCAGGTGGGGGGAGATGCTGACACCTACCAGTTGTTTCCTAGCAGCTCATACTATTAGGCATAAATGCATGCTGTCACCGTGCCCGCTCAGACCTCCTGACAGCCTGCCTCCACCACACCTGTAATTGTCAGTCCCCTGCAGTGTGTTCCGACAGGGTCTTCGGTTCCTATGACAAAAGAGCACCCCTTGCATTTACAAAGGACAGGCATTCCAGTTATGTGTCAGCTCCTAGCTCAGAGTCTGTAGACATGCAAATGGTGACAGGAAAGGTGACAGGCAGAGGCTAGCAGCAGGCCAGCTTAGATCAGCAGCCACCCCTCATACCATTCCCCACAGTCCATCGTGACTGGAACATTCCTGGCCTGCATGTTCACACCCCAGGATGCTTGCCTGGTACATGCAGCACCACCACAGCCTACTCATCATGTCGAGGGGAGCAGAAGCCATCTTGCTATGCCACCAGATTTGGAGAAACAAGCACACAATCTAGGCTTCCCATGATGGGGCCAGGAGCCCTCTGGGGTGGATTCCTCTCACAGTCATTCTCTAGAGACACTATCTGGGGTTCCAACGTGTTGGGAACTAGACCAGTGTAGCCGATGTTTATCATACGTGGCCACCCAAGTCTTTGAAAACCCACTTTTACATTTTGGTCATTTCCCACATTATAAATCCTCTCTTGCCAAGGTAGAAGCCAGAAAACTCACATGTCTAGACACTGACCTGGGTTCCACCAGACTCACCTGCACAAGATCTGAATTCAGAAGTGAGCTATGTGCAAAGAGGACTTGAGCTTCTGTTAACATGGGAAGGGGTGCAGAATCAAGTGGCTCTTTGAAGGAGCAGCAATAATAGTGTTGATGCTAGGGAACCTCTCATGTTGTGGTTGGTCATTATCCCCATCTATTCCTCCCCAAAATACTATCTAATATTCACTATTTTCATCTTTCCAGCTTAAAGCAACTGTTGATTGCAACCAGGTATCCTGACTGATAGATCAGGGAAATGGGCTCTGAGCCTGGGTCACCAGTTCGGAAGGCACCAGACATTAGTGGTGCCAACATCAGGGAGCTGGCAGAGGATATCTTAACAGGCCTGAGTAGCCCCTGCCTCTCTTATAATTCCTTTGTCATTCTTCATCATCTACATTCTTTGAGAATAACAACTTCATCACTTTAAATTTAGGTAGTGCTTTCCAGCTTACAAGCCACTTTGTTGTTCATATTCTTTTTTTTTAGAGACAGTCTTACTTTGTCACCCTCGGTAGAGTGCCATGGCGTCACAGCTCACAGCAACCTCCAGCTCTTGGGCTCAGGCGAGTCTCTTGCCTCAGCCTCCTGAGTAGCTGGGACTACAGGCGCCCGCCACAACACCCAGGTATTTTTTGGTTGCCGTTTGGCCAGGGCCGGGTTTGAACCCTCCACCCTTGGTATATGGGGCCAGCGCCCTACTCACTGAGCCACAGGCGCTGCCCTGTTGTTCATATTCTAATAATTCCACCAATACGCTGAGGTGGAGCATCTTTTCCCATTTGACAGGTAAGAAAATGAAGCTCAGAAAGTTTAAGTGGCTTGCTCAGGGTCCAGGGCTTTGGGGCAGCCTGGCCAAACAGTGACCCAAGGGTCTCCTGCACACCACTGTAAACCGCCACCTCCCACAGCCATGTCTTGATGCCCTCTAGCAACTTTTAAGCCTTCCATGCCGTGTGCACAAACTGTAATACACCACTAACTTCCCAGACATGTGTTTCATGTCTGACCATGTCAGACCACCTCCCTGCTACTAAAGTCCATGTCGTGGGAGTAGTTAAGCCTGAGTCCTCTGAAGCCAAGCAGCTCAAGTTCATAGCCCAGCTCTGCCACTGATAACTGCATGATCTTGAGCAAGTTATGTACCCTCCCTGGGACTCAGATTCACCATCTATAAAATGGCAATAACAAGGTCGTTGAGAGGATAAAGCGAATTCATCCATGTAAAGCACTTAAAACAGTGACTAGCAAGTAGTATGTTCAACAAATGTAAGTATCAATTCTACTGCAAACCTAAGTGACACAAGTGCCAAAAAGTCCTCAAATACATTCTCAAAATGCATACTCATGAAATAAGTGAAAGTTGGGTTACCTACAAGATTAATAAGCCTTAAAGCCAAATTAAAGATACTAAACACATAAACTCGAAGGCAGCAGGGGAAATCCACAATGGCTTTTATCTCCACCAGATTCTAACACTCTTTGGTCAATGGACCAATCTTTGCATTGGTAACCATAACTTATCAGGCTAAAGAGTTTCTGGAATATGGTAGAGTGTGGGCTCAGCTAGCCTCAGGTTATCACTTAGATTCTTGCCCCAAAAGTATTTCCCTTCTCTCTAGAGCAGAGCACCCACTGCCATTTGCTGTTCACTGGACTTATGTAAGACCTTATTTTTACAAGAGAGGTAACGTGGCACTGAGAAACAGCCCAGACTCTGGAGCTAGAGATGCCATATATAAAATACCAGTTCAGTGACTGGCACAGAATAGATGCTCAGTAAGAATCATTCTTATTATTTACTCCACTTGTTACTCTGCAGTGGCTTATCCCATCATAATCTACATGTTGCTCAATAAGCCTGGACTCAGCTTTGAAACGAATCCAGTCTCAAGACAGCACCACTGTCCCTGATGTTCCTCTCAGCCCTGCAAAACCCACCCTCCAGCTCCGTCTTACTGATTTATGTGTGGCTAGGACAGCACGTTGAGATATGGATCTATGTCCTTTCATGGTCCTCTTGTTTGGGGGGAATGGGTAGGACAGAATGCATAGTCTACATGCCTTTCTGTCTTTTGTTCTTCCAGAGCCAAAGCCTTAGGAAACCAAGAAAGGTTTGTGAAGGAAAAAAGAGGAAGAGCATTAGCAAAAAGGACACACTTGTCTTGGCCAGAAGCTGGGAGTGGGTAGAGCAGCCTACCCTTTGGCCTCCCCATCAACTTGGGGAGCAAGAGGCTCCCTAAGATGCAGAGAGCAGAGCAAGGAGGCTCAGAAGTCCTGCCAACCCCATGGGATTAGAGCCTTCAAAGGAAAGTTCAGCTGTTTTGCAAATGTTGGGAAATAATGTTTCATGCACCATGTTTGTAAACTGAGACTCACACACTCACTCTATAATCTATGCCAGGTGTGCATATATTGGTAAAAAGAAACTTGTATGGTCCCTGCCCTTGGACAACTTACAGACATCAAACAAGTGAACATGTAATTTATTATGAAACATGGTAAATGTAACAAAGGAAGAGTCTAGTTACAGAGAACATTCCAGAGGCAGGGTTAGTGATATCCTCTGTAAAGAAGCGACAATTAGGGTGGTGCCTGTGGCTCAGTGAGTAGGGTGTTGGCCCCATATACCCAGGGTGGCGAGTTCAAACCCAGCCCTGGCCAAACTGCAACAACAAAATAAAAAAAAATTAAAAAAGAAAAGAAGTGACAATTAAGGCTGGGCGTAGCAGCTCACCTGAGCTCAGGGCTTCAAGGCCAGCCTGAGCAAGAGCAAGACCCTATCTCTAAAAATAGAAAAACCAGCTGGCATTGCAGCAAGCACCAATAGTCCTAGGTACTCAGGAGGCTGAAGCAAGAGGATTGCTTGAGTCCAAGAGTTTGGGGTTGCAGTGGGCTAGATGCCATGGCACTCTACCCAGGGCAACTCAGTCTCAAAAATATATATATACACATATGTCACTTCTTTAAATAAATAAAGAGACAATTAAGCAAAGACCTGAAGGATACGAAAAAAGCAGCCCTGCAGTGCAGGGTAGGTTGTGGATGTGGGGAAGGGGAGGTCATTCCACGCAGGAGGAGCCTAGGAAAGGGCCTGAAGCAGGAAAGAAAGGTCTGCCCAGACATTTGAATGATCTAGCTGGTGTTTCTCTGAAAGGATGTGGTTTCCCTGGAAGTTGGTGCCGCATGGGGATAGATATAAAGAGACTGGAGTGTGGACTAGGGTGAACATTCTAGAAGGGCTAAGAGGCAGTACAGTTTAGGGGGAAGAGCACTAGTTCTGCAGACAGAAGACCTAAGTTTGACACCAGCATCCCCTTGGTGAGACTCCCTCTACTTGAACCTCAGCTTCCCCATCTGTGAAATGGAGATCATGCTTGTCCTTCAGGGAGGTCAAACTGAGATAATATGAACAAAATGATCAGAGCAAATATTGGCACAAAGTGCGTGCTCAGAATTAAGTACAACCCTTCAGAACCAGCTCCAAGGCAACTTTCCCTACTCCCTCCCTGGACTGGAAGCTCCCTGAAACCAGAAGTGTATTTGACTCCTTTTATCCCAACTCCTACCTTCACATAGAGCTGGGCACATTTTAAAAGCTCAATAAATGTCTGTGGAATTGAAGGCAAGCACACAATTATAGTAACTAATAAACTGAAGAATGTTTTTGTGGAGGACAGAGAAGTCAGAGTCCAAAGCTATCAAATGACAAAGCATGGGCCAAAAAAAAAAAAATATGCCACAGCGTGCTTTATCCCCAGAAGTGTCTGAGTTCCCTCCAAAGCACACGGGGGAAATATCCACTCATAAGCATGTGAGCAGTAAGATGCAGACTTTCCCTCCTCTGATTACAAAACGCATTCCCAGGCAGCAAGGCAGCTTGTACTAACCAACAGGCAGGTTTTTAAGCCAGCATGTATTTAGAGCTGCCTGGTTCCCACACCACGTCCGTATGCATGATTCCACTCAATTTTGTGAACTAGGTAAGTTATTGGTCAGTCTCGCGCCTATACTGGAGACGAGGAAACATGGGAGACGCTGTTTGCCTGTGGTTAAATAATGAGCAACAAAACTAAGGCACAATCCTGCTTTCAGATTAAAATCTACTATGCCCTTTCCTATACCACAACCACAGCACATCAAGCCTTGACTAGGTGTACACGAAAGCCTCCACAACACTGAGAGAAATGGCGAAACACAACACACAGCAATCTGAACAGGGTCTTCTCAGAAGCTACTGCCCTATCCTGACAAGGGCAAAGGCAGGATGGCATCCCTCACTCTACATGAAATGACTCACCAGACTCTCTTTTTTTTTTTTTTTTTTTTTTTTTGTAGAGACAGATTCTCACTTTATCGCCCTTGGTAGGGTGCCGTGGCGTCACACAGCTCACAGCAACCTCCAACTCCTGGGCTTAGGCAATTCTCTTGCCTCAGCCTCCCGATTAGCTGGGATTACAGGCGCCTGCCACAATGCCCAGCTGTTTTTTTTTGTTGTTGTTGCAGTTCGGCCAGGGCCGGGTTTGAACCCGCCACCCTCAGCATATGGGGCCAACGCTCTACCCATTAAGCCACAGGCGCCTCCCCTGGACTCTCTCCTTTTGAGACAGAGAGGAGTCCACTGAGTGGGCCAGCTTCCCCTCTGAAGTCCTAAGCACCAATCTGTCTACTACTCAGCTTGGCTACTGACCACCATGGGGCCTCATGTGTACTTTTAAGTATAATTCTTGAATCGATAATTCAGAGGAGTTTTAATGTTTTTAAATAAAGAGTTTAAAAAGAATCCCTCAATACCACCCCTATATTCTTCCTGCCTGGTTCTTACCTCCATCCTCCACCATCACCTTTTGTTTATCCCTTGGGATTTATTTATACAGATATAAGCTAAGATGAATTTATATTCTATCCTCCTACTTTCTTTCTGCAATGTAGCAGTGCTGTGAGGTAGTTTCAGGTGAGAGAATTCTTTCTCTCCACTGCTTTCCAGGAGCTGGATGGCCTCTGCATGTCCTTCACGTACCAAGCCCAAAGCCAGGCAGAGGCCAGGTAATCAATAAGCACTTGCTGGAGGGGAAAGGCCGGCCTGAATGGAGGAATCGATCTCTGGGAGTACTAAGAGTGTGTGTAAGGCGAGTACTTGACTGACACCTGTACTAAATGTCAGTGGCAAAGCAGTCACCTTCACTCAGTGTGTCCCAGCTACCTGCTCACAGGGCAGATGCCTCTGGAAGCAGTGATGGACTTACCCTAAATCACAGCACTCCATCTGCACAAAGGCTGCAGAGGACTCTGTTGTTTGGTTAAAGAAAACAATGTTAAGCACAAAGAAATGAAAGCAGCTCCTCTTTCTTCTTCTTTTTTTTTTTTTTTTAGAGACAGACTCTTGTTTTGTTGCCCTTGGTAGAGTGCTGTGGCGTCAGGGCTCACAGCAACCTCTAGTTCTTGGGCTTAGGTGATTCTCTTGCCTCAGCCTCCCAAGTAGCTGGGACTACAGGTGCCTGCCACAACTCCCGGCTATCTTTTTGTTGCAGTTTGGCCAGGGCCAGGTTCGAACCCACCACCCTCGGTATATGGGGCCAGCATCCTATCCACTGAGCCACAGGTGCTGCCCAGAAGCTCCTCTTTCAACTCCCCTGGGTCTCATACGTCTTTGCAAATCACCATAAAGGAAGGGAGATTATTCTGCCCCATCTGCTCCAGGACAGACCCAGCTCCTGGGGAAATGCTTACAAATGGGCCTGGCAGGGAATGTTGCTTTTGGCCAAAGGCTAGGAAGGCCTTCCTCAGGCCCAGCACTGGCTCCTGTTCACAGAGGGTACAAAATCGTTGACCAGAAAGAAGATGTACACATCGCCAAGAAAGTGGACTAGTATTTTTGGGAAGTTTTAATTTGCTTCAATTAAAAATTTAGGGCAGCTCTGAGCAAAACAGAAATAGGTGAATTTATTTCCTGAGCTTCTGCAAGGCTCTTCTGCAGGCCTGTCACCAAGGGGCCACTACCCCAGACAGTTTCCCCCACCTGAAGGATTCCAAGACTCACACCAGTCCCTCCCCACTCTCTCACCAGACTGGACAAGGGCCCTGCAAGAGCAAAACTAAAATTAGAAATCAATCTCTTTTTTATGGAGTTCAATGGCTTAAATAATTACCCTTTTCTGGGGGAAATGTGTACATGTGTACATGCATTGACATTTCTGAACAGAGAAATGGGTGAGAATGCTTGACTCTAGAGAGGGGCATTAGGGAACAGGGATATGAAAGCAGCTTACCATCTACCATATATCCTCAGGAACAGAGTACATTTGTTCATTTATGCTTGTTATTTTTTAAATAGATTTAAAAATAAAAACTTTTAAAATGACCTCTTTTAATGTTTTAATACTTTAACTCCAAGGATTTAGAGATGTACCTAGCTGGTCAGGCCAAGGCAACCCTGCCCACACCCTCTCCAGGTGAAAGCTGCTGTCCCACCAAACAGGCCACACTCTGTTCAAGGCCTTAGGCCTGGTTGCCTGACAAAAAGTGAGCTGATCATTCTGCATCACACAGGAATAGGAACCAAGAACTAAGTCCTCTCTATCTAAATATAGGGTTTCATTACTCTAACTGTGCAAGAAACAGAACCCCCCACTCAGGCTGGCTCAAGTTGGAGTGGGGGGTGCTCAGTTAGGATCCTTCCAGTGGCTCACCCTTGGTTCAAATTAGTTGAAGCCAAAAAGGGGGAAGGGGCTTCCTTTAGCTAATATAACCTAAAATTACAGGGGTATCTGCCTTCAGGCACAACTGGACTGAGGGACTCCGAAGACATCCCCAGGATTTGGTCCTACTCTCTCCACCTCACCTGTCTTCCTCTCTCTCACAGCTCCACATTCAGGAAAGCTCTTCCCTCATGGCCAGAAGTTCCTCTTATCCTCTCTGCAACCTATGAGGAGGAAGCTTGCCTATTTCTTGAGTCCTCAAATCAAAGGCCAAAGCTAGGCCTCAGTAGACCAAACCAGGTCCCATGAGCATTCCTAAACCAAGTGCCTTGGCTGCAGACATGGAGACAGGCAAGGGAGTGGGGGGTCAACCCACTCACGCCTCTGGGCCATGCTGTGAGAAACAGGAAGAACAGAAAACACCAGATGCCGACCCTCCTCCACAGTCAAGCTCCACACACCCACTGTCCTGATGCCCTCTGCACTCTGCAGTGGCCGGAGGGCCCTGCTACTTCCCAGGTCAAATACAAGAGGGTGAGAATCTAACTGGTCTGGCTATTTGCACGCAGCATTTCCATGCCAGGTCACTGCCAGCTTAAGGACTGGGTGTTCATGGATCAGGAGTCCTACTTGTTCCACAAGCTGGGGACAGAGTAGGGTTGGAGACAGGTTCTCACAGTACAAACAAAGCTGCTTGTTACTGCCCCTATGGGCGGAGGTTAGGGGAATGGCAGGCCTGGAGTGAAACATCTAATTATCACCCATGACAACTAGAATAGAAACAGCTTTATTAATACCTGAGAAAAAGTGCAACAGAAACATTTCCTCCTGACCACTTAGTTTGTCCTCGTAGGCCAGATCACTAAGGGGCCTACACCATTTCTCTCGCCTGTCCCTTAAGCCATGGGTCATCTGGGGCTTCCCTGGCCAGTGTCCAAAGGCTAAAGGAGTCAAAAGCCAGAGTCTGGAAGCTGGACCCAGAAACCAAGAGAGGAAACGTGCAGCATGGCTCCCAAGGTCAGGGTCAAGGTCAGCATGAAAGCCTCAACGGTCAAGGTCCAGAGCTTCTTGAGTCACAGTCCGGAGTCCAATGGAAAACAACTCCTCCCAGGGCTCCCGGATCCAAGCCAGCAGGGCTGTCAGCTGCTCCTGACACACAACTCGGAGCGACCAGAAGCTCTCTAGCCGAGACACCTAGCAGATCGAGCAGTTAGCAAGGCAAGGTTCACAAGGCCACACCAGGGCAAGCAAAAGGAGGACTCCAGGAAGGACTCACCGTCCTCCTTGGCTCCTTGCTTCTTCCCTTCCCCTGGCCTGTGCCACTCCCCATTAAAGACCTGACTCTGAGCTTTGAAAACAGAATCCAATCAACACTTAACTGAAAGCCTCCCAGTGAGCTTTCAAGTTTACTAACATGTCTCTAATCTTCCCTGCTGTAACAGAACAGAAGTCATAGATTCAGTTTCTGGCTCTACGACTTGTGGTCTGGGGAAATTGGTTAATATCCTCCAAACCTCAGTATCTTCATCTGTAAAACAGGACCAACGATAAATAGTATTTCCTCACTGATGGTTGTGAAGATAAAACATCTATATCTCACTGGGCCCAATCCACCAACTCAAAGCAGCTGGGAGTCTCACTAAAGGGCTCTCGCTAATAAATAGCAGGGCCCCAAGTCCAGAGTGTTTCCCCCACTCTAGCTGCCTCCCTCTCCACTTGCCGTTTAGCCAAACCCAGAATTCTGCTTCCTCAACCTTAATTTGTGTACCTTCCAACATGACTGCCCACTCCTAAGTTCCACCCTACCCAAATTCCTAGCTTCCCGAGACCCTCATCCCACACTACTATCCCCTCCCTGCCACACACACACCTCATCGTAGAAGACTAGCCGCAAGTCCTCCGGGGCCATGCGGTAGAGCTGCACTGAGCTCAGGCTGCTGAGCAGCTGCTGCTCCCGGACACGCACAGAAGGATCAGACCTCAAAGGAAGAACCTTCTCCGATGCTTCATCAGAAGCTGCCGGAAGAGGGGGCTCTGCCTGAGACCCAGGAGAGTCCTCCTCCAACAGGTAGAGGGTAGACAGAGTCAGCAACAGGGACACAGGGTAGGTAGAAGGGCCTGAAAGGAAAGAAGCAGTGTAAGGCCCTGAGTGGAAGGCCATGAGGGGCCCAGATCCCTGGAGTCCAGCATTCCAATTCTACTTGGGAAAAGAGGCTGAACCACAATGAGGTGGGCCACAAAGCAGCCTGTGTCCTTGGGGCCAAGATCCTTCCTTTCCCAAATTCCAGCAACCTCGAGCCTCCAAAATCTCTGAGGCCCAAGACGAAGGGAACTACTACACATTCCACTCAGAAACAAGGACCCACCCTTGCCTCCTCTGACAGGACAGATGGGGCAGACCCAGTTCCACTTCAGAGCCTGGATTCAAAAGCACAGGCCTCTGGGCAACTGAAGATCCAGAGCATCTCCTGACTCCACCCAGAGAGGCAGGAAACACAAGGGCTATCCCCTACTCGCCGAAATGAGAGGAAGCCCAGATTCCAGGAGTTGACGACTGCTACATAGGCATTGCAGAGGTGCTAGGGAATGAGGCAATAATCTGGGACAAGATGGGGTACAGAGACCAGGGTTTCATCTGCAGCAGAGGCCTCACCTTCAACCAGGAACACTCGAAGGTAAAAGAACTGAGGAACCTCCAAAGATGAGTCTTTTTCCAGCAATGGCCTGGCAGGGGGAACAGGCAGACACAGGAAGATCAGCAAGGGCATGGGAGGTGCTTCGAGGGAAGGGAGTGGAAAGAGAGCAGCACAGGTGGTTTGCAGGAGACATAAGGACCTAGGGTGTAGGGTATGGGCATGAGGACAGGTGGCAGGCCCAGGGTGGTCTCACCACAAGGCAGTGTCTACAACTCTGTGGAGGGAGAGCCTAGCACCAGGCCCCAGCCTCAACTCCTATGGACTCACCATAGCCGGTGCTGTGGGGTCACTGCCTCCTCTGTGGCACTGACACAGTTCTTCCAGGTGGGGGGCAGAGATTGCAAGACATCTGGACAGAACCAGCAGGGACAGGGAAACCTCAGAAGGCTCTCTCTCCTCTATCCCACCTCTCCACCTCTTAACACCTTCCTATTCCCCAACACTGCCAGATTTCAGAAACTTCTTTCTACAAGGGACAAGGCCTACTACCTCTGTCTCTACTGCTGGGCACCAGAGTTGGGGGAGCTCAGCCCCCAGGGGCCCACTCTACTCTTCTGCCTGTCTTTCCTCTCTCACCAACGAGCTCCTCTAGGAAGGCCCGGCAACGTCTGGCATCTCTGGGCAGCAGCACAAAACTGCCTGCCCCAGACGCCCACTCCAGCCGCAAGCTCTGTCCTGCCAGGCCCAGCTCTATGCTACTCAGATCCTGCAGGGGAATGGCCAGGGTCAGCTGGAGCCAGTTAGCCAGAGGCTCACTGTGGAGAGAGGAGACAGATTGGTGGAAAAGAGTATGGGTGGAATGAAAAGACAGGGGCCCTACCCCTGCCCCAGCCATGCCCCAGCTCACTCACTGTATCTCCCCTGTCACTTTCAAAAGGTAAAGCCTGTGGTCAGACACAACCACAAGGCACATAAATTCTCCAGGATGGCCTGCCAATACCACTGGCACCTAATGGGAAGAGAAAGTTGGTGTAAGACCAGAAAAAAAGTCCAGGGAGGTGATGCCAGGCTGAAAGCCAAGCCTGAGACAGCACTCTCACACTCTCAACCTGACCCTCCCCACCCATCTATCAGTCTGCTGAGGCTTCAGCCCAACACCCTGTCTACCCACCACTGAACTCCTCTCTTGCCCCACAGGCCCTGCACCTCTGGGCCTCAGCATTCTCTCAGCTGGCTCCCCTGCCAGGAACCGCACCCCTCTAACACACCATCCAACCTGCCAAACTGACTATGCTGAAGCACAAAACTGATCATCATTCCCCTGCTTAAAATCCTTCAGGGGTTCCCAGTGGCCTGCAGGACCAATCCTAACTCCTTGGCAGACACAAGAGGCTGCTCCTGAACTGGCCTCTGCCTGCCTCTCGGACCCTCCTGGGACATAATTCCTTACCCCACACATCCTAGCTCTTCTTATCCTCGACAGTTCTCCCAACTGGCAACACTTTTGGGCCTCCATGCATTTGCTACTTCCTTTACCCACAACATTCTTTTCCTCCCTACTCCTTAACTCATCCTTCAAGACTTGGCTTAGACATCACCTCCCAGGAAGGCTCCCTTACCCATGGGACTAGATTACACTTCCTTCTAGGACCTTACTTAGACTGATGGCAGACTCACATACTGTATGACTTTTGTCAGTTCCTCACACCACACTGCAAGACTAAGGGCCTGACTGACCATGAACCCCTATGTCTACCATACAACATACGCTCAGCAAAGGTCAGATCACACTGTGCATTTGCAGTATGTCCAGGAGGCCCCTTGGCTACTCAGTGCCAGGCACTGTGCAGCCCAAGACATCAGCTCTGATGCCACACCACTCTGCAAGGGAGGCATCATTATCTCCATTGTAGAGGGGTGACAACTGAGACTTAAATATCAAGGACCATAGCAGGTCACACAGCAGGTAACTACTGGAATTGAAACCAGAAGCCAGATCTGGTGGCTGTGGAGTGCCTGATCTGACCCAACTGGCTGTACAGGAAACAAGCAGGCACCAGGTCAGTGCCGGGCAGCACAGACCTTGAAGCAGCACTGGAACTCCTCCTGGGCATCACTGAACACCTCAACATCCAAGAAGAGCCGGAGTCGGTGGTCCACGGAGCGGAGGCCATGGTGCTCAGCGGCTAAGAGCAACCAGTGGAACCAGCAATCAGCCTGCCCCAGCAGTCCCTGGGCTCCATCTCTGCCACCCCATCAGTGCCCCTTCCTTTCCCAAAACCCACCCAGTCCTGTTTTGCCTGTACTCACAGGGACTGAGGCTCCAACTATTGTGGTCACGGGAGATGGGTGCCTGAGGCAGAATGTTCTCAGCCCTGTTGTGGTTACTGAAGCCAGAAGGGTCAGAGCCAGGGCTAACAGACTGAGAGGGAACTGGTGCTTGCTCTTCCTGTTTCTGCTCCCTGTTGGGGGTTTCCTCAGACTGAACCAGAAGAACTACATGGTCACTACCACAGTTTGGACACACAGCAGGAGACTCTGGAGGGAGGGATAGACACAGTCTCCATGAGCTTAGCCCAGAACCCCCAGCCACACTCATGATCACGATACGCCTCACCCACTCTCAGGTCTCCCCTGGGCCCACATGTCCAGCTTCATACACAACCACTGTACCCGGACTCAGCTCCCCGCTCCAGGCATAGTTGTTGACTCATCACTCCCAAGCCCAGGGACAAGCTAACCTACAGCCCACGCCTCCTCAAAATACATCCCACTTTCTAATTTTAGGCCATCTCAGATTAGGCCAAACACAACTAGGCCCTGCCCTGGTCTCCCTAGGCCCCAAACTTGGGCTGGTCAAATATTTTATGCTGTCCTAGCAATGTCAACAGACTAGGAAAAGCAGAGAGAACTCTGGCACCATGGGCAAGTCGCAGAGCCTGGATCCTCATCTGTAAAACTGGGATAATAATAATGTCCATCTTCCTCATCCTTAGTGTCAGGATGACTGAATAGAAACAGGCAGAGAATCTAGGACATGCATCAGCAATGAGGAGTGGCCACAATGTGCTGGGCACGTGCTAAATCCTGTGCCAGCATGATCACATTTTACCCTCCTCAAAACTCTATCCCATTTTGCAAATGAGGAAAAAAATAGATTAAATAATTTCTACACCCTGCCCAGGACCCTGCAGCTGAGGGTAACAACAGCAGCTCCCATTAACAGGGGACCTCTGTCTTGTGCCAAGCAGTATGCCTACTGCCTTGTTGTCACATTTAAATCTCACATAATAGCACTCTTGGGTGAGTTCATACTCCTCTTTGTTCAGATAAGGCAACCAAGGCACAAAAGAATGTAGTACATAGTAATGTTCATTAATAATGCCACCATAAGGGCTGGGCGAGGTGGCTCACACCTGTAATCCTAGCACTATGGGAGGCCGAGGCAGGTGGATAGCCTGAGCTCAGGATTTCAAGACAGGCTTGAGCAAGAGTGAGACTTCATCTCTAAAAATAGATGGGGCTCAGAGCCTGTGGCTCAAGCAGCTAAGGCGCCAACCACATACACCTGAGCTGGTGGGTTCGAATCCAGCCTGGGCCTGCCAAACAACGACAGCTGCAACCAAAAAATAACTGGGCGCTATGGCGGGTGCCTGTAGTCCCGACTACTTGGGAGGCAGAGGCAGGAGAATGGCTTGAGCTCAGGAGTTGGAGGTTGCTGTGAGCTATGATGCCATGGCACTCTATCCAGGGTGACAGCTTGAGGCTCTGTCTCAAAAAAAAAAAAAAAAAAAAATAGGCTCAGGGCCTGTGGCTCAACGGGCTAAGGTGCCAGCCACCTATACCTGAGCTGGCGGGTTCGAATCCAGCCCGGGCCCGCCAAACAACAATGACAGCTGCAACCAAAAAATGGCCAGGCGTTGTGGCAGGCGCCTGTAGTCCCAGCTACTTGGGAGGCAAGAGACTCGCTTGAGCCCAAGAATTAGAGGTTGCTGTGAGCCGTGATGTCACAGCGCTCTACCCAGGGTTACAGCTTGAGGCTCTGTCTCAAAAAAATAAATAAATAAAATAAATGAAATAAAAAAATAAAAAATAAATAAAAATAGCTGGACTCTGTGGCAGGCGCCTATAGTCTCAGCTATTTGGGAGGCTGAGGCAAGAGGATCGCTTGAGTCCAAGAGTTTGAGATTGCTGTGAGCTATGATGCCACAGCAGTCTACCAAAGGTGGCAAAGTGAGACTCTGTCTCAGACTAATAATAATAATAATAATAATAATGATAATAACAACAACAACAACAACACCATAGATAGGACCCCAGAGGTCAAAGGACCAAGCATAGCCAGGGACTGAGGGGTTGGGAGCTGCTTCTGTTGCAAATGTTGTACCCCAGGCCTGGAGCCACCTGCGTGGGTTCGGGGAGGGGAAGGGAGCAAGGTTCCATTTTCGGAATACAATTCAAACCCCTGCTCCAGTTGTTCAAGAGAAAAGTGCTAATAAAAATCATGCATTTCCACACAGCTGTTATCATGAATACCTCTTTTCTCTTTAGGGCCTTCTTCAAAGACACTGTTTTTGACTGGTCTACAATGGAAAAATCTCTTGTTTTAATTATGAGTACACAATAGTACTTTTTTTTTTTTTTGATACAGAGCCTCAAGCTGTCACCTTGGGTAGAGTGCCCTGGCATCACAGCTCACAGCAACCTCCAACTCCTGGGCTTAAGCGATTCTCTTGCCTCAGCCTCCCAAGTAGCTGGGACTACAGGCGCGTGACACAACGCCCAGCTATTTTTTGGTTATAGTTGTCATTGTTTGACAGGCCCGGGCCGGATTCGAACCTGCCAGCTCTGGTGTAGTGGCTGGAGCCTTACCCACTTGAGCTACAGGCACCACCCCAAAATCTCTTGTTCTTTATTTTTTTATTTGTTTATTTATTTATTTTTTTGGCTGGGGCTGGGTTTGAACCCACCACCTCTGGCTTACAGGGCTGGCGCTCTACTCTGTTGAGCCACAGGCACCACCCCCCAAATCTCTTGTTTTAAAGAACAGAATATGAAGAGATGGCACAGGCATTATTTGGTATCAAGTAGCTCACAAGGTCAGACAGGGAAGGACAAACTAAGCCAACTCCCAAAGTGTCTTACCCAACAGCTGAACGTGCTCAGAGGGGCAACACCACCACATGATACTATAGGGAAGACTCAGGCTTTATGCAGTTTCTGAAGTATTAGCCAAAAAAAAAAAAAAAAAACCCACACGAAAAACTTTGTAGTTATACAAATATAATGAGTACATTTAAGCACAGTTACAGAGATTGTATTTCCTAACTTTCCCAGAGAGGAAAAAAAAAAAAAATCAGGATATTGTTTCTTTTTCTTTTTTCTTTTTTTTTTTTTAGATTTTCCTTTTTGTAAATGTAGTAGGCAGAAGTGGTTTTATTTTTCCTCCAGACAAAATAGTCCCCACAGCCCTAGTCTTTTTTCCCAGGGGTTCCCTCTCTACACTCCTCCACTCAAAGCCACTTTCCCTGCAATGGGAGAGGCCTGTAGGCAGGGAGGCCAAGGGCATGGCCTGTACCTGTCTTTCTTTTCTTTTGGTTTGAAACATAGTCTCACTTTGTGGCCCTTGGTAGAATGCAAAGGCATCACAGCTCAAAGCAACCTCAAACTCCTGGGGTTAAGCAATTCTCCTGCCTCAGCCTCCCAAATACCTGGGACTACAGGTACCCACCCAGCTTTTTTTTTTTTTTTTAAAAGAGTAGGTCTTGCTCTGGCTCAGGCTAGTCTCAGACTCGTGAGCTCGGGCAACCCACCCACCTCGGCCTCCCACAGTGCTAGGATTACAGGTGTGAGCCACTCCACTGGGCCCTATACCTGTCTTTTGGAACAGAGGCCTCCAGCCGTCCTCACTGTCCAAGCCCAGCCTGGGCTCCTCTGGCTTGAATGTGTGGCCACAGCGTAGACACTGGAATCTACCCTCCTGTAGGTCTCTGGCTTCCCCAAGCTGATGCCGAGCCACGGCAGTGACCGGGGCCAATACAGCAAGTAGCTCCTGATAGAGGTTGGGTCAGAAGCAGCTGTAAATGGACAGACCCCAGACAGACAATGCCCCCCACCCTTAGGCCCAGAGCTCTCCCAATCTCCCCCCCACAGTCTCCTGGGTCCCCGCTCTAGGCCCCATCACCTGGACAGCTGTGTGAGCATCAGGCTCCAGCACCACATAGCGACGCAACTGCCGGTCAGGGCAAATGTAGGAGAAGCGCAGAACGAGGACAGGGGCCCCAGGAAACAGATCTGAGCCCTGTGTAAGAAGAGGGGGACTGGGTGAAAAATAGAAGTGAGAGGAAGGGAGGATGAAGGAATTAGAGTTACGCTAACAGCTCTGCACCCCAATCAAATACTTGTGCTGATATCCAACTCCAGCAAGAGACTGCCACCTCACCCAGCCTCTGAAGCCACAACCTCACTCGACCCCCTAAGGGTCTCCTCCTTGGCTCCAAGTGCCAATGAGAGACTGGGTAATGAGTGGGCAATGCCAAGCCCAGTGTCTGGCACAAAACAGCCATGTTCTCAGAACTAACTCCTGTAAAAACCTAGCACCTCTTCCAGAACCCCCTACATTTATACTCACCTCAGGCACTGGTCCTCTCTGGGTTTGGGTCTCAGGCTCTATTTCAGCTGCCTCCAGACTCTGGAGTTCGAGCCGTTCCAGGGTCCGAGCTGCTTGGAGTTCTACCTCAAATAAGTGGGCAGAAGTGACCCGGAGAAAGCATTCCCTGCCCCGAACATTCCCAGGCCCCTCTAAGGGACACACCAACATGGGGCGACAGAGCTCCGCTGTGGAGAAACAGAGAGAAGAGCCCTGTAAGGAAGGAAAAGCACCCAGGCTCTGTCCCCAGTCCTCTATCAAAAGGGGGTCAGCCCCACCCCCAGGTCTGGTTTGGGCCTCCCTCACTTACCCAGATACTCCAGCATTTGCCCCAGCTCGCCCACATCTGCAGCACGCTCACCTTCCACTTCCTTCTGTTCCTGCTCCGATTCATCCTCCTCCTGTTGCTCCTTTCCTCCTTCTTCTCTCTCTGGTTCCTCTAGCTCTTCTTCCTCCTGTGGCTCCGGCTCTACCTTGACCTCCCCTGACATTTTCTGTGATGACTCCTCAGGGCCTCTGGCTTCTTCTTCTGGGGATGAAGGGCTGAGTGGAGTGCTTAGGTCCAGGGAGTCTGGAGGAGGCGTGCTGAGGGCAGGAGTCTTGGAGGTAGCTGGAGGGGAGCTCCCAGAGTTCTCCAAGTGGCTCCTATACTGCAGCCAGTCACAGCCAAATCGCTCCCGGAAGCTGTTCATGAGCTCAAGTTCCCGATGTTGCTGCACAAATCGTCCTGGGCAGGAGGGAGGCACAGAGCTGAGCAAGCCCACAACCCTCCAGATGTTCCAGCTTCTTTCTACAAATGCTCCCCGGTTTACAGCAATGATGTGTGTACAGGGGAGGAGGGGAGGACCTGAGGGAGGCTACAGTCATCCCCTCGGCAGCACGTCCCAAGTGTGTTCTATGGAAACTGTGTTCACATGCAATCCAGAACTGTACTGCACATGCTACTTCTGGAGACTGGCAATGCAGGCAGCACCCTGAAGGTCCTGAGATGGCCTGCAGGGAAGACACCTATTTAACTTTAACCTAGCACTTCCCAAAATTTTCTGGCCACAGTCCTTTTATTATATGATCATTTGACACCCCAAACGATTAATGTTCCTTGAAAAACTTTAGGAATTGGTGCCTAGGACCAATATCTTCTTTTTCCTCTAAACAAAAGAAATGAAAAGACTAAGAGACCCTCTACAATGCCCCACCCCACCAAAAAATCAAACTTCTCCTATCAGATCTTCACAGTAACATAAAGATTAGAGAGGGCTGGATGGGGAAACGGATGAGTGGGGTGAGGCTGACTTACCAGCTGGGGAGGGGTTCAGAGCTCGGGGCTCTGGGTCTGTATCACTGGGTTCAGAGATGCTTGCCCGCCTCACACGGACTCGGCTCTGAGGTTGGGTGGAGAAATAAAGTTCTACGAAAGCCAGGGCCTCCTGGCCTGCCATCCATGGCTACCCTGCCATCCATGGTCACCCACCTACCAGGAAAAAAACAAGACTACAAGCAAACGTAAGACCATACTATTCCCAGCCAGACAACAACCCAGAGGCCACATAATGACACCTAATCCCAGGCATAAGGCAGCTAAGGACTCCACTTACCTTAACCTTATGAGGCAGGGGCTGGACCACAGCACCCCCTGAGGAAGGACTATCACTTAGGTCAGGGCCACCAGAAGTTTCAGTGGTACTCCCCACTGGCCAGGACACAGGTGGGGCCATATGGCCAAAACCCAAGGATGAGGGGGTCTGACATGTGACAATAGGAAGCAGAAAGAGGTCAGAGGCAGGGGAGTGCCTCTACCCCACCCAAGCTAGCCAGGAGGCAGGACTTCACTTTCCACTGACCAGGAAGACCCTTCTACCAGCTACCCTTCTGATCTCCCTCCCTTCTCATCTTCCCCCATCCCTGCCCTCTACCACCACACTGACCTGAGAATCTGTCAGCAACAAGATTTCACCATCAAGAAGGAACTAAGCAAAGACAAAAGGGGAGAGGGGAATGCTCCTGGCTGGGACCATTCTGATGAGTTCTGGGTATTAATGACATAATAAGCAAGGGGTCTAGATCCTTGACCTCTTACTCAGGGATGGCCAGAGGGTATAGGGCAGACTAGCACTGGGCAGGAAAGGGAAGCAGAGTAGACAAGGAATGATCACTCACGCCAGAAGCAGCACCCCTGGCAAGGGGTGATAAGTACTGGGCAGTGGCAGCTCGGTGTGCAGGGTGGAACCACAAAGGGTTCCCCTCCAGGTAGAGCTAAGCGGCAGAAAGAGGAGAATAAAGTGGGCCTCAGCCCCTTCCAATGTGAAGAAAAGCACTGACCAAATCAGCACAGGATGGTGGGGCACAGAGATGGTTCTCAGGCCCTTGAAGCACCCACGTCTCACCTTGCGGAGTTCTGCCAGCAGCCACAATGGTGACAGCTCCCTGTGTCCTTCCAGCAGGTTGTATGCCACATCCAGGTGCCGAAGATTCCTCAGCTGCTCCAGGCCTAGGTGAGAACAGAAGAAGGATGTGCAGGTGAGCACTCGTGAGCATGGGTAAGTGTGATGGTATGTGTGCTGGCAGAGGGTATGGCAGAAAGACAGACAGGAGCACCTCAGCCCTACCTGCAAGCCCTTATGAGACTCTAGGAGCAGTGACTTTTGATGGGTGTGCTGCGGCTCACTGGTGTGCCATGAGAGTATCTTAGGTATGCCGCAAAAAGTTTAAAGATCATTAATTAAATTATATTTGAAAGAAGTTCAAAGCACAGTAAGCTTTTTTGATGACATAATTTATGTGTGCCAGAGTGTGCTGTGAGATAAAAAAGGTTGAAAACCACTGCTTTAGAGGCACATGGTCCTGGGGCACCCCCATTTTATACTTCCCCCACCCCCTTCCATGTCTGCCACACTGTAAGTCTCTACTCACCATGCAAGCTCTGAAGCTCATTGCCTCGCAGTATCAAGACCCCCAGAGCAGCCCCTGCAGGTCCCATTCTCGGCACCAACTGTAGGCGGTTATAGGAGATGTCCAGATGGCAGAGCTCACACAAATCCTGACAGGGAGGACAAAGATTCTCTCCTTGACCAAATTCTTCAGAACAAGGCCTCAACCTTGGCCTATAAAAATTGCACACTCAGTTGGGCGCAATGGCTCACACCTGTAATCCTAGCACTCTGGGAGGCTGAGGTGGGCAGATCACCTGAGCTCAGGAGTTCAAGACCAGCCTGAGCAAGAATAAGACCCCATCTCTACTAAAAATAGAAAAAAAGCTAGCCACACATTGTAGAGGGTGCCTATAGTCCCAGTTACTCAGGACGCCGAGGCAAGAGGATTGCTGGAAGCGAGGAGTTTGCTGTGAGCTCTGATGCCACAGCACTCTAGTAGGGCAAGAGAGTGAAACTGTGTTTCAAAAAACAACAAAACAGGCTCAGCGTCTGTGGCTCAACGGGCTAAGGCGCCAGCCATGTACACCTGAGCTGGCGGGTTCGAATCCAGGCCGGGCTCGCCAAACAACAGTGACTCCTGCAACCAAAAAATGGCCGGGCATTGTTGGCGGGCGACTGCAGTCCCAGCTACTTGGGAGGCGGAGGCAAGAGACTCGCTTGAGCCCAGGAATTGGAGTTTGCTGTGAGCTGAGCTGCAATGCCACAGCACTCTATCCAGGGTGACAGCTTGAGGCTCTGTCTCAAAAATAAATAAAA
>CAUYRH010156120.1:0-25747 GCA_963574655.1 Perodicticus potto | reverse complement strand
ATGGATTTCTTACGTCTGGCTGCTTTCAGAATTTTCTCCTTCATATTAACTTTAGTGAAGTAAATTATGTTGTGCCTGGGGGTGTCTCATTAGGGTTGAGTCATGCTGGGGTTCTGAAACTGTCTGCTATCTGAATTTTAGAATCTCTTGCCATGTCTGGAAAATTCTCTTTCATAATCTCATGAAGAAGAGATTCTGTGCCTTGTGATGCCACTTCATCATTTTCAGGTATCCCTATAAGGCGAATATTGGGTTTCTTCGAGTTATCCCAGAGCTGTCTGAGAGAATGATCTGTTTTTGCCTTCTTTTTCTTTTCCTCTTTGGAGGTTTGGGTGCGTTCAAATGCTTTGTGTTCCATGTCAGAAATCCTTTCTTCTGCTTGCGCCATTCTGTTACTGAGGGATTCTATTGTATTTCTCAGATCTTTGAGGGCTGCAACTTCTTGTCTCAATGTGTTAAAATCTTTGGTCATTTTGTCTTTGAATTCTTGGAATTCTTGAGACATCTTTTGGGTCATCTTTTGGATTACTGGTTGAAATTCTAATTCCATCTTTTCCTCCATTCCACTGATCTTGTTTTCTATCTAGACTCTGAATTTGATTTGTGACATCTCAGTCATTTGCTTATGCAAGGGATCTTGTGCTGTATCTACCTTGTCATTCCTGAGGGAGTTGATCTACTCTGATTATTCATACTCCCATAGTTTTTCTGTTGATTCTGCCTCATGATTATTTTTCACTGTTGCCTATGACCGTACTCAGAGTTGGGGATGCGTCTCTCCCAGATCATACCCTGGCAGGATCACTCTGTTGTTGCTGGATCTTTGTAGGGAGTGACCCTGTGTACTCCCTGCCCCACCCAGGGAGTCCTAGCTGTGGGAGTAGCTCCAGAGTGTGGCATGCTGGGATCAAGCAGCAGAGCGTGGAATGGTGCATGTGGTTCTGGGAGTGCCCGGCACCTGGTGGCCTTTGCAAAGGTAGCCCATGCCTCCAGCAGTCTCTGGATGGGAGGATGGGTCCGGAGGGAGGGCACGGGTTGCACCACCTCCTGAGTCTCTGGCCAGATGGGCGGTGCCAGTGCAGAGGCAGAGAGGGTAGAGGAGGTCACGGGTTGTGCATCTCCCAGAGTTCCTCACCCAGGCAGGCAGGCGGATGCCATGCAGTGGTCCCTGTGGAGTTCCTGGCTGCTCTGGGTGGTGGGCTGAGGCCCTGTGGGGCACAGATCTGGGGATTGGATCTAGGCAGGGGTCCCAGCAGAGTCCCTGGTCACAGTGGGCAGCAGGCCAAGGCTGGGCAGGGCACAGATTGGAGCCACGTTGGAGTCCCGTCAGAGTTCCTATTTGTTTGGGTTCTTTGTAGATTCTGGCTATTAACTCCTTGACAGATGTATAGTATGAGGATATTTTCTACCATTTCATAAGTTTTATATTTACTATTTTTTATATCCTTTGCTTTGTAGAAAATTTTTACTTTAAGTCCCATTTATTTATTATTTTTTGTTGTGGTGTTTGAGGTCTTACTCATAACTTATCTGCCTAGGTCAATGTCTAGAAGAATTTTTTTCCTAGAATTTTTATGGTTTCTAGTCTTTTAAGCCATCTTGAGTTAATTTTTGTATATGGTGAGAGATAAGGATCTTGTTTCATTCATCTGTATATGACTTTCCAGTTTTTTCAGCATCATTTATTGAAGAGGGGGTACTTTTCCTAGTGCGTATTTTTGTCTGCCTTGTCAAAAATCAATGAGTTGTTATATATAGTTTTATTTCTGATTTTATGAAGAAGACAGAATCAGCAATGGCAATATCAACAAAAATAAATGGGACTTAAGGTAAAAAACTTCTGCACAGCTAAGAACACAACAAGTAAAGCAACAAACATCATTCCTACTGGAAAAAGATATTTGCATGTTATGAATCTGACAAAGGATTGATAACTAGAATCTATAGAGAACTCACATTAATCAACAAAAACCCCAGCAAACAATCCCATCTGTCAATGAGCAACAGACAGAAATAGAATCTTCTTTGGAGAAGATAGGTGAGTGGCCAACAAACATGTGAAAAATCCTAAACATTAGAGAAATGCAAATCAAAACACCCTGAGATATCACCTAACCCCAGTGAGAACGACCCACATCACAAAGTCTCAAACCTGCAAATGTTGGCATGGATGTAGAGAGAAGAGAATACTTTTGCACAGTTGGTGGGATTAGATACTAATACAGTCTTTATGGAAATAAGTATGGAGAATCCTCAAAAAGTTAAGTGTAGACCTTCCATTTGATCCTGCAATGCCATTACATGAATCTACCCAGAAGATAATAAATCATTTTGACACAAGGAAATTTGCATCAGAATGCAACTGTGAAAAGCAGCTCAATTCACAATTGCCAAAACATGGAAGCAATCAAAGTGCCCATCAACCCATGAATGGATTAATAAACTGTGGTATATATATACCAGGAAATATTACTCAGCTATAAAAAGATGGTAACTTTACATATTTTGTATTTGCCTGGATGGAATTGAAACGCATTCTTCTTAGCAAAGTCAGACAAGAATGGAAATGCAAGTATCCAATGTACTCAGCACTAATATGAATCTAATAGAAAAATAACTACATGCCCATAGAAGAGAATAACAGAAGTATATTCAAGTGGGGGGAGGGGGAAAGGGAAAGGGGAAAAGGGAAAGGAGAGAAAGGGAGATGGGTAAGCGCTCATCTGATAGACACTTTGTGAGGGTGTATAGCAGCCCCCTGGGATAAAGAGCTCAACGGCCTCAACTACAGCTTGAACTTTGTTTTAGAAACACAAACAATGTAACCTCATCACTTGTACTCTCATATTAATCTAAATTTTGACTTAAAAAATCAGTGGGTTGTTGCTATGTACTATTATTTTGGGGTTCTCTATTTTGTTCATTGGCTGATTTGTACCTTTGTACCTTTATATTAGTTTCATGCTATTCTGGTTGCTATGGCATTGTCATATAATTTGAAATCAGGTAATGTGATGCCTCCAGATTTCTTCCTTTTGCTTAGGGTTACTTTGCCTATTTGGGCTGTTTTTGGTACCATATGAAATTTAGTATTATTTTTTCCAGATTTGTGAAAAATGACATTGGTATTTTGAAATAATGAAATTAAGATAGAAATAAAAAGATTTTTAAGAACTTAGTGACAAAGATGATACAATCAATCAAAATCTGTGGGATTCAGAAAAAGCAGAGCTAAAAGGGAAGTTCATAGCCTTAAATTCTTACATCAAAAAGACAGAAAGTAGAATATAAATGTCTTAACAGAATAAAAAAAAAAGACAGAAAGATCACAAATTAACAACCTAATGTCATTCCTAAGGGAACTAGAAAGAGTAAAATAAAACAAAACCAAAATTAGCAGAAGAAATGAAATAACTATGAAAAAAGCTCAGAGCAGAACTAAACTAAGTGGAAACCAAAAGATAAAACAAACAAACAAACAAAAACAAAAAAGGATCAATGAAACAAAAATTTGTTTTTTGAGAAGATAAATAAAACCGATAGTTCATTATCTACATTAACCAGAAATAGAAAAGAAAGGACTCAAATAAGACCAGATGAGAAAGGAGACATTACAATTGATATCACAGAAATAGATTTAGTTTCAGGAATTTTTCCCTTTTTACTAATGTGAAATGATTAACTTCAATTTTATGTGGACAATCTAAACTCATGTCTCTCTCCCCTCTGTTCCTTGCAGTCATGATATACATGGAGAGTCCATTCACTGGATCATGAGGAAGGAGAATATGTACTGATTCTCTTCATTAACCAAACAGGAAGTGGGGAGGTTTTCTGGATAAGGAGCCCCACCAAAGAAGGGTGGAAGTCAATCTCCTACAAGTCACTTTAGTCATGAGGGCATAGGTCTGGGCTAACATGAGATTGGGGATGTTTATGATTATTTTTCCAGTTTATTTCTAGGTCTCATGAACATAGATGGTAAGTATTTCCAGGGAGTCCTGAAAACAGGGAGTCTAAAATGTCCTCCTTTCCCTCAGGTATAGTAACAGCTATTTTGAAAATATCATTTTTGAAAACAGGAGCTCCTGCAGTGATAGAAGAGGCCAGTTTGCTAAATGGGCATCTCTTTGTTGTGGCTTAGAGACCTGACCCTGGTTTCTGGGAAACTAGGCAATGTGGAAGTGAAAGAGATTTTGTGCCCAACATGCTTAGCTGCCACTGAGCTGCCAAACACAAAGAGCATTCCCTGTTTAAAGGAAAGAGGAGGGGTCTGAGACTGAAAGCACTTGGATCATCATGTGTGGATTCCTGTGTTCATCTCCTCATCTACTCTTTTTGTGGGTTGAGAGCTGGTTTGCTGGCCCAAACAAACAAACAAACAAACAAACAAACAAACAAATGATTTCAGTCATACATTGTCCCCTAGCTGCTTTTTTCCTGCTCTGGAAAAGGCTCAAATTTATCCTTTTGGCAGGAAATACCCACCAGGACCTGTCTACATAGCAAATTCCAGCAGGGAGAAGTAGCTATGCTGTGGAACTGTTTTATTGTAAGATTTTTCTGCTGCTCTTGTGAATCCATATGGACTGGTGGATGCCTGAGTAGCCAAGGTTCTTAATTTAGGGCTCTTGGAGAAATGCTTTGCAAAACTATGTGAAAAGCATCAAAGATGATAAAAAAATATTCAGGTTGTAAGGTGAAGGAAGCCTTTTTTTGGCCTGATGATCAGTCACTGGTAAGTCCTCCTCCATTTCACCTTGTTCTCTGAGTGTTGGCACATGTAATCCAGTCTACTAAATGAAGGTTTCTGCCATAGAGGGGTTGGATTAAGGATACATGTAGGATGGTTGTGGGGGCATGTTGGCATGTTGAGAAAGGATGAAAATGGTAAGTCATCATAAATACAAAGGATGTGGTTCTGTTTTTAAAGGAGAATTGGAAAATTACAAAGTGAGCTGAAGTTTGAGGCTAAGTGGAAATGCATCCAGTGGATACTACAGAAATACATGTTTGAAGGAGTTGTGTGCTGAATAATATGGGATCATATGCAGATTAAGACACCCAAAGAATATGCAGAAGTGGAAGAAGGTATTTCCATCACGAGGGTAAGTTATGTGGGTGGGCCAGAAGGGTGCACAAAGAGATAGCTGGTTATCAGTGAGGAGATGGGGATGGGGAAGGTGGGAAATTCTCCAGTAAGAATGATTCTGGATGGTGTTGCCTTATACCCCTGCTGCTATTGTTCAAAGTCACCTGTAAGGCAATACCATTGGTCTACTTCTAATCATCTGTTCAGCTTGCCTGAGGCAGCTCCTAGAAGGAATGATAACCAACAGCCCTTGGACACCTACTGTGCTCCATGCTGCTAGTGCTATGTGAGAATCATTTCATTTGACTTCAGAGCCATGCTCGCTCTTGTCATTGTTCTCAATTTATAGGTGGAGAATGTGTAAGTTAGGATGAGTTAGGTTATGATACCCAACAAACGACCCTCAGATTTCAGTGGTTTAAACTACTATGTCAAACATAGGGTGGCTGAGAGGGCTGTCCTCAGTGAAGTCATGCAGGGACACACTAACAGAAGTTTCATCATGAAATATGCTTCCATGATCTCTGGGGAAGAAAAAGGAAATCTGATGCACTGACTTTGAAAGTATTCACTTGGAAGTGATGCATGGCATTTCTGCTCACATTTCATCAAAGAAATGACTTAATAAAAATAAATAAAAAAATAAACAGAATGTTACTACTTAAAAAAAAACAAAAAGAAAGTTATATGGATGTGCCTAACTTCAGAGGAAGCAGGGAAGGGAACCTCCAGCATGTAACTGGGAGGAGAAGAGAAGAGGAGTATTTGTGAATGGCCTTAATAACAAGGAGCTGAGGCACAAAGCAAGGAAGTGACTTGACTAAGGTTTCCAACTTGTGTGTTTTCATAGCTCTTCTTTCTATAGAACCTACAGTTTGCTTTATATATTAGGGAGAAATTAGAGGGGATGGCTGGTAAGAAGACTGTGCTTAGCGATGAGATTCACTCCTTAATCCCTCACTGTCTGCATCTAGTTTGCAGTGAACAGAATAGAATCATTGAGAAACTCATTGTCATAGTATATCTTTGGTCAGATGGGAAAAGAGAGAGAGAAAGAGACTGAAAGTACAGAAGAATACCGAGATTGTATTTAAATAGACTCAACTTGGTTCTAGGAAACGCTGTGGATTTGTTGTTATTTGGGGGGAGAGTTAAGAGTGTTGGAAAAAAATCATTTAAAAATAACAAATGAATTTGGCCACAGTTGGCTTCCTTTGATCCTTAAGATGTTGGAAAAATTAGGAAGACTAATTCTGTTGCTTGCTGACTGTTTTCATCTTAATGCCTGAGTTAGAGTTGCCATGAAGACTTCAATCAAATGCTGGGTCTAGGCTAGAAGAAACCATTTATGGGAGTGAAGAGAGAGTCCCCAGGGAGACCAAGGTCCCCAGGGAGAAGCAAATACTTGGAGAAGAAGAATGGGGAGTGTGAAGAAAGGGACAAGTGGGTAGGGTGAAGGAAAAAAGGGGTGGGCAGGGGAGAGATAGAGAGAAAGAGAGAGAGAAAGAAAGAGAGACTGTTAATATGAAATAAGTAGCCCACCCACGTTCATATTTTCTATTCCAAGAAAATCAAATTTCTGGGATATAGAATCAAAAATAAAAACATCCTTTATAAAGAGGTGTTAAATCAGCTGGAATAGCCAAGAACTTCAGCTCTTCTCTGATCTTTCCTGCCTTGTTGGGGTTGGCAGACCCTTCCTCTGGAGCACATGGAGTCAGTCAGGCTTCTGCTGCATGGCTGAAAACTAGGGGCCAGGAGAAGTCAGTCTGGAGAATTTCATTCCTGCCCATATTTTCTGAGTGAGGCTTGTGCTGTTTACTATGGGCCAAGGCCCCCTGGGGCCCCTGGTATCTAACATAACATCAAAAATAGCACTTGCTTTTTAATTGCCAAGCATGAAAACTATTCTCTGCCCCCAGAGTTAAGAATTTGTTATAATTGGGGATTTGGAGTTGGGTGCCTTTCAATTATGACATTAACACATCAATTTCAAGGCCAAATCTATACTATATGGATAGTACAGCTAAATTTAATGAGAAAAATGAAAAAACATGAATTAAAATAAAAAGTGCTATTTGCTATACTACAGTCAAGCTTTATCCAATTAAATTTTTGTTTCTTGGTACATAGGTATGGTCAAAATAATCACATTTCTATGCTTTTAAAAAATAAAATTCCCAGTAATTAATTTAAATTTAAGTTAAATCTAAAATAGTTTAATTAATTTAAACTTAAAGTGATTATAATTAATGTAATAAATAATAAGAGTATATATAATAAAAAGTGGAAATCCCCTTTCCATCCAAACCCTAGTCCTTAGAGACAATCATTGGTAATACATTGCTGTGTTATTCTGGCCTTTTCTTCCTAAGAAATTGATATATATTTTAAATTTGATTTTTTTTTTTTTTTTTTTTTTTGTGACAGGGAGCTACCCAAATTGAAGTGCAGTGGTGTCATGGTAGCTTACTGTAATCTCAAACTCCTGGGCTCAGGTGATCCTCTTGCCTTAGTGTCCCTAATAGCTGAGGCTACAGGCTTGCACCACCACCCCTGGCTAAGTTTTCTATTTTTATTAAGAGACAGGGTGTCACTCTTGCTTAGGTTCTAAAGTTGATTTTCTCATTTTGTTATCAATGCAATGGGATGTTCTCAGACCAGACTTCAGTAATGTGGAAACTGATGACCAGAATCAGGGAGAATCAGGGTTCCCTAGATTTTCAAGGCTTTGATAGTTTGCCACCATTTATCCAGAGGGAATGGTGTTAGGTTGCATTTTGGATCAAAAAGGCATTCCAGTAGGCTCTTTGGCTACATCCTGTCTTAGAATGGAGACAATAAGAGGTCAAATTGTGATGTCATGTAAAGAGTTGTCATATCTCTCTAGAAAATATGATCATGTTGACTGAGAGATGAAGGAGTTCTTTCTATTGCTGGGGAATAACATGTGAGAGGCATTGCAAGGCAGGGATGGATGTGGGCCTGAGGAAGAGACAAAGGCCTGGTGATTTTCTTACCTACAAGAGAGAGAGCTGGGTAGGGAGCTGCTGGTGAGTGGCAAGGTAGTTTAACTCAACTGAGTTTGGCCACAGGCTGCAGCCCGAGCCACATGGGGGCAACAAAAGTAACCACTTTGTGACTCAGTTTTCAAGTCTATTATATGAGGCTAATAGTAGTATCCGCCTCCTGGGGTTGTTGTGAGGATTAGATTAAATCATCCGTGTAAGTACATATATATGTATGTATCCATCTTTTATGCTTAGAATGCTATGCTATGTAGGTGTCTGGTGCCATGATTAATTATTATTTTCTACTTTATAATTACCTTATTTTATTCTCAGGCCTTCAGTACAGTTTTGTTCATGTGACTGCCTGGTTGCTGTTATATTTGAGAAAAACATTGTGATCAAAGTCCATGTTTAGAGTGACTGCAGTTGGAGACTTGTTTACAAGTTCAGGGAGAGGGCAGTGATCACGTTGACTGGGAGATGAAGGATGGCTGAGGTGATGAGGAGCAACTGGAAAGGATTCATGGAACCTGGAGGTATTTGCCAAGGATTCTTCAGAAATACCTAAGGAAGGAAATCTGATGGAAGACTGAACTTCTTTAAACATGCAGAAAATGGTTATTTGGTCATTAAAGGGAAGTGTGATTCCTGAAGTTGGAGAATTGGGGATATGTGGATTATGGAATATAGGGCTGCATTTTTCTGCACCTTTCTGTTTTTATTTAACCATATACTGTGAACATTTTAACAGGCCAGTACCATAAGGAAATGGTTTTTTTTTTCTTTTCTTCTGCAGGTGCATACCATTTTTTAAATGTAACTTAGTTTATTTAATCATTTATCCATTGCACGTGGGTGTTGATTTGCAACATTTTTTTGTTGTTATCTATAAATGGTGTTGCAACAAACATCCTTGTATATATATTTTTATAAACATACTCTGGCATTTCTGTAAGGCGGGTTTCATTCAAGTGGGATTACTGAGTCCCAGACATGTGCATTTGAAATTTTGATAAATTCTATAATCATTTATATATAACAATATAATGATAATATTACATTAATATACATGCTATATATAAATATTCTTTAATTTACTTATTGTAAATAATTCTAAATTTTCCACTAAAAAGTTTGTTGTAATAATTTACATTTCTACAAACAGTATGTGAAAATGTGCATTTCAAGATGTTCTCACAACAATGAAGATTATGAAATTTTTGCCAATCTGATAGGTGAAACAAGGCATCTCATTTTTTTCAATATACATTTCTTTGATATTAGTGAGTGTAATAATCTTTTCATTGCATAATTAGCCATGTATATTTCTTTTTAATTACTTCTATACCTTGGTTTTTCTATTGGGTTGTTTGCTTATTTTCTAGTGGTAGGGAGTATTTACTGTTTTATAAATATTAAATAATTTGTTATATGTGTTAAAATTTTTTTTTAGCATTTTTTTAGCCATTTAGCTTTACTTATGAAATATTTCAAGATGTGGACTTTTAAAAAATTTACTTATTTGTTTTTTTTGAGAGAGAGTGTTGCCCTTGATACAGTGCCATGGTGTCATAGCTCACAACAACCTCAAACTTTTGGGCTCCAGTTATCTTCTTCCCTCAGCCTCCCAAGTAGCTGGGACTACAGGTGCCCACCACAACACCCAGCTATTTTTAGAGATGGGGTTGCGTTCATGCTTAGGCTAGTCTCCAACTACTGAGCTCAAATGATCCACCTGCCTTGGTCTCCCAAAGTGCTGGGATTATAGGCATGAACCACTGAACTCGGCTAAGATATAGATGTTTTAAATATTTATGAAATCAAACATCAACCATTGCCTTTAGAACTACTAAGTTTTGGTTAGCTCTTTAAGAGACTTTCTCACATCAAGAATGTAAATTACTGCCTATATTTTCACATAAGACAATATATGATAAGACAGATATGACATTTAAAAATATTTAGATCTTAAAACTATTTGGAGTCAACTTATGAATTTGATGTGAAACAAGGTATAATACCATATTTTTCTTAAATTATTAAGCTATTGTTTCAATATTGTCTACTAAACAATCTACGTTTTTCACTCTGATTTGAGATGCCTCTTCTATCAATACTAAATTTCTGTGTTCCTGACTTATGGTGTGTCTATTTTGCTCACTAAATTTTTATCCTAACATGACAGTTTACATTAGTTTAATAGTACCTTTACTTGTTTTATGATGAACTAACCATTATTCTTTGTAACAAAAAGTATTCCCAATATTTATTAAATATTTTTAGAAGTCCATAGAAATAATATAATAGCTATCTTCAGAATTTTATAGCTTTTGTTAACACTGAGTCAGATTTTTTCCATTAATCGTTTGAATTGGTTATTATTGAAAATAAGAAAGTCATTGATCTTTACATTGAAATATTTGGCCATGTTTGCTATTTTGTTTCATAAGAATCCAAGCAGAGGGAGGGAGCAAGATGGCAGCTGAGTAACAGCTTCTTTGCAACTGGGCATGGTGAGATTGGGGAGAGAAGAATCCAGACAACTCTGGTTTGTGCGCTCTGCCCAGTAACATCCCTTTGGGGACACAGGGAGACAGTGAGAAACTTCTGAACCCCAGAAGGAGGACAAAAGCAGTGGAGAATTGGGAAGTGGTTGCGTTCATTTGGTCTGAGGCCGTGGCTGCTGCAGCTGTAACTACAATAGCAGTGAGATTGCAAACAGAGAAGGCCTTCCCTGTGGACTTTTTGATTTTGGATTTGGGCACTCAGTTAAACTACCTTGGGAGAACTTGGGCAACAGTGCAGATGACTTTAAGCATTGTCTAGGGCCCAGGCCTGAGCTGCTGAGCTGAAATGGGCCTAATATTGTTAGCTGTGGGCCTTGCACACAGCCATTGTGGGAGAACTGCTCCTGCAGGCTCTTCCCTCAGGGTTGCAGAGCGAGGCTTGGGCTGGGAGACCTTGGGTGAGTGATCTAGTGACTGAGCAGGACCAAAGGCTGGACTGAGACATTGGGGAAGAGCAGAGATTTCAGCAGAGCTGCTTTGCAGCCTCGGCCCTTAGAGGCATAGAGTGAGACCAGTTTTGGTGCACTGCATAAGTGGGCAGCCACTTCAGGAGAGATCCCAGTGACAAGTTCTTTCCTGGAAAAGCTTCTGGTTAGCCAAGGTTAATGGTTTAAAGGGTCTTGTAAGTGGGTTGAGGAGAGATTTAGGCTCTGAACCCCACAGGGTTTGAGAAATCAGCAGAGGCTGCCAGTCTGTATCTCATACAGTTGTATCAGCATTGTGATTAACATCTCATACTCCAGAAGATCACCTGTTGCTCAGACAATATTCAGCAAGATATACAACTGCTTTGTTTTTGTTTTAAGTTTTCCTTCTTTATTTCAGCATTGTCACTCTAGATTTTTTTTTCTTTTCTTTCTTCATTTTTCCAGCTTAAATATGATTGTCCATTGTTGCCTTATTTAATAATAAGAACTTCATATTTGCTAGTGTTTCTGCCCCTGTTATTTGGTTTTCCCCCCAGTTTTATCCTGTAGGATTTTCTGTTTGTTTCTTTTGGTTTGATTTATAGTATTTTTGAGTTTCCTCTTTGGTGGAGGTGGGGTACTGTGTCTGAACAGGCTGGCAAAGAGCTGCTGACCTCAATGGAACCACCCAACCCAGGACAGCCAGAGGTTGTGGGTTTTAAAGGTTGGGTCAAAGTACCCTATTATACATCTTTATTACTCCTGTCTCCCTTTTTCTGTGCCTATATTCTTTTTGTCAATATTCCCTTTTACTTACCCCCTCTCCTTTCTCCTTTTTCTTTTTTAAAATCTTTTTTCCCTTCTTGCTTTTAAATGTGCTCATCCTTTTGGTCCTGTACTAAGAGGACTCATTGAAATCTTAGGCCAGAGGCATAGTAACTTAAAGAGCAAGAGGAAGTGAAAGGAAAATGAGGGTAAGGAAACAGATAAAAGAAAACACTAATAAGGAAGAATAAGCAGAAAATTCCTGACAACATGAAAAATCAGTCCAGAGCAACTCCCCGAGGGACTGTGAGGTAGCTACTGCAGATGTTTCCACCAATAAAGAAATGTTGAAAATGACAGAAGGGGAATTTAAAATACAGATGATGAAAACAATGAAGGAAAATGCTGAGAAAGTGGAAAATAACCAAAACACAATGAAGGAAATTGCTGAGAAAATGGAAAATAACCAACAGGAAATCTAAAAACAGAATCAAATAAAAGATGAATGGTAAGAAGAATATAGAAAGGATATAGTAGAGCTGAAGGAATTGAAGCAGTCAATTAGGGAACTTAAAGATGTCATAGAAAGTATCAACAACAGATTAGACAATACAGGAGAAAGACCCTCAGAAGTAAAGGAAAAAGCTCTTGAGATAATTCAGTTAGTTAAACAGGCAGAAAAGAAGACAGAAAGCATAACATTCACTGAAGTAATTATGGGAGGTGTTTAAACATTGGAGTTATAGGTATGTCAGAAGGGGAAGAAGAATACCCCAGAGGAATGGAAGCCATACAAGAGAACATTGTAAATGAAATTTTCCCAAATATTACCAAAGATTCTGACATACTCCTTTCAGAGGGATATTGGACCCCAGATCATCTCAACTCAAATAGAGCTTCTCCAAGACACATTGTGACGAACTTGTCCAAAGTCAAGACAAAAGAAAAGATTGTGCAAACTTCCAGGAATAAGCACCAATTGACCTGCAGTGGCAAATCCATTAGGATGACTGCAGAATTCTCTAATGAAACTTTTCAAGCCAGAAGACAATGGTCATCTACCTTTAATCTACTTTAACAGAACAATTTCTAGCCCAGAATTCTATATCCTGCTAAGCTAAGCTTTAAAATTGGTAGAGAAATTAAATCTTTTACTGATATGCAAACATTGAGGAAATTTACCACAATAAGACCACCTCTACAGGAAATACTTTGGTCTGTTCTGTACACTGACCACCACAATGGATCAACAGCCAAGTAAGCACCCAGAAATTAAAGGACCGAGCTCAGCTTCCACAATGATGCAAAAGACAAAACTAAACAATGGACTTTCACAAAGTAAGATGAATAGAATACTACCACACTAGACAATTATCTCAATGAATGTTAATGGCTTGAATTCCCAACTGAAGAGGCATGGATTGGCTCACTGGATTAAAAAGCATAAGCCATACATTTGCTTTCTGCAGGAAATATACCTACCCTCAAGAGACAAATTAAAACTCAGAGTTAAGGTCTGGGAGACAATTTTTCAGGTAAACAGAATTCAGAAGAAAAGAGGGTTGCAATCTTATTTTCAGATACGTGTGGATTTAAAGCAACTAAAGTCAAAAAAGACAAAGATGGTCACTTCATATTGGTCAAGGGAAAAATACAACAAGACATTTCAATTCTAAATATTTATGCACCCAACTTAAATGCTCCCAGATTCTTGAAACAGACCTTAATTAGTCTGAGCAATATGATATTCTATAATACAATAATAGCAGGGAACTTTAACACCCCGCTTACAGAGCTGGACAGTTCTCCAAACAGAAAGTAAACAAAGATATAAGGGACTTAAATGAGACCTGGAATAAATGTGCTTGATAGATGTATATTGAACACTCCATCCCACAGATAAAGAATATGCATTCTGTTCATTGGCCCATGAAAAATTCTCCAAAATTGATCATATCCTAGGACACAAAACAAACCTCAACAGAATCAAAAGAATTGAAAATTTACCTTGTATCTTTTCAGACCACAAGGCATTAAAGGTGGACCTCAACTCCAACAAAAACGTTCAACCCCACACAAAGGCATGGAAATTAAACAACCTTATGCTGAATGACAGTTGGGTGCAGGAAGAAATAAAAGAGGAAATCATAAACTTTCTTGAGCATAACAACAATGAAGACACAAGCTACCAAAATCTGTGAGATACAGCAAAAGCAGCCTTGATAGGAAAATTTATCACCATAGATGCCTATGTCCAAAAATCAGAAAGAGAGCACATCAACAAACTCCCAAGCCATTTTATGGAATTGGAAATAGAAGAACAATCTAAGCCTAAACCCAGCAGAAGAAAAGAAATCTCCAAAATTACATCAGAGATTAATGAAATTGAAAACAAAAGAATCATTCAGAAAAATAATGAAACAAGGAGTTTATTTTTTGAAAAAATAAATATAATAGATAAACCTTTGGCCAGACTAACAAGAAATAGTAAAGTAAAATCTCTGGTAACCTCACTCAGAAATGATAAAGGGGAAATAACAACTGATGCCACAGAGATACAAGAAATTTGACAATGTGAAGGAAATGGATCAATATTGGAATCATACCCTCTCCCTAGACATAGCCATGAAGAAATCAATCTCCTGAACAGACCAATTTCAAGCATTGAGATCAAAGAAACAATAAAAAATCACCCAACAAAACAATGCCCTCATCTGGATGGCTTCACACCAGAATTCTATTAAACCTTCAAAGGAAAGCTTATTCCCATACTGTAGAAATTATTCCAAAAAATTGAGGAGGAAGGAATCTTCCCCAACACATTCTATGATGCGAACATCTCCCCGATACCAAAACCAGGAAAAGACCCAACTAAAAAGGAGAAATTCACACCATTTTCACTCATGAATATAGATGCAAAAATTCTCAACAAAATCCTAGCCAATAGATTACAGTTTATCATCAAAACAGTCATACATCATGATCAAGTAGGTTTCATCCTAGGGATGCAAGGCTTAACATACACAAGTCCATAAACATTATTCAGTGCATCAATAGAAGCAACACCAAAGACCATATGATCCTCTCAATAGATGCAGAAAAAGCATTCAATAAAATCCAGCATCCTTTTCTAATTAGAACTCTGAAGAGTATAGGCATAGGTGGCACATTTCTGAACTTGATCGAAGCTATCTATGACAAACACATAGCTAATATTTTACTGAATAGAGTAAAACTGAAAACTTTTCCACTTAGAACTGGAACCAGATAAGGTTGTCCCCTATTGCCACTAGTATTCAACATAGTGCTGGAAGTTCTAGCTGATACAATTAGCCAAGACAAGGAAATAAAGGGTGTCCAAATGGGAACAGAGGAGGTCAAATTCTCCCTCTTTGCTGATAATATGATCTTATAATTAGAGAACCCCAAAGACTCAACGACAAGACTCCTAGAAGTCATCAAAAAATACAGTAATGTCTCAGGATATAAAATCAATATCCACAAGTCAGTAGCCTTTGTATACCCCAATAACAGACAAGATGAGAGGCTAATTAAGGACACAACTCCCTTCACCATATCTTCAAAGAAAATGAAATACCTAGGAATATACCTAACAAAAGAGGTAAAGGACCTCTATAAAGAAAATTATGAAACCCTAAGAAAAGAAATAGCAGAGGATATTAACAAATGGAAGAAAATACCATGCTCATGGCAGGGAAGAGTCAACACTGTGAAAATGCCTATACTTCCCAAAGCAATCTACTGATTCAATGCCATCCCTATTAAAATGCCAACATCATACTTTCAAAACTTGGAAAAAACAATTCTTCATTTTATATGGAACCAGAGAATACCCCGTATAGCTAAGGCAAAGTTCATAGTAATAAAAACAAAGCCAGGGGCATCAGCATACCAGATTTTAGGTTGTACTATAAGGCCATAGTGGTCAATACTTCATAATACTGGCACAAAAATAGAGCCACACACATTTGGAATTGAATAGAAAACCAGGAAATGAAACTAACATCTTACAACCAAACAAGAACATACACTGGGGGAAAGATTCCCTGTTCAATAAATGGTGCTGAAAGAGCTGGATATCCACATCTAAAAGAGTGAAACTGGAACCTCACTTTTCTTCACTCATGAAAATTGATTCAAGATGGATAAAGGACTTAAATTTAAGGCATGGAACAATAAAAATCCTCAAAGAAAGCATAAGATAAACACTGGAAGATATCAGCCTGGGGAAAGACTTTATGAAGAAGATTTTTGTGGCAATTGCAACAACAAAAATAAACAAATGGGACTTAATTCAACTGAAAAGCTTCTGTACAGCTAACGAGACAACAGCCAAAGGTAATAGACAACCTACATAATGGGAAAGGATATTTGCATATTTTGAATTAGACAAAAGCTTGACTAGGATCTATAGATAACTCAAATTAATCCACATGAAAAAAAGCCAACAATCCCATATATCAATGGGCAACAGAGATGAATAGAACCCTCTCTAAAGAAGACAGATGAATGGGTAGCAAACATATGAAAAAATGTTCATTGTCCCTAATTATTAGAGAAATGCAAATCAAAGTCACCCTCAGATATCATCTAATCCCAGTGAGAATGGCCCACATCACAAAATCTCAGAACTGCAGATGCTGGCATGGATGTGTAGAGAAGGGAACACTTTTACACTGCTGGTGGGACTGCAAACTAATACAACCATGTTGGAAGGAAAGATGGAGAAACCTCAAAGAACTCAACTTGGACCTCCCATTTGATCCTGTAATCCCATTACTGGGCATCTACACAGAAGGAAAAAAAATCCTTTTACCATAAGGACACTTGCACTAGACTGTTTATTGCAGCTCAATTTACAATGGTCAAAATGTGGAAACAGCCTAAATGCCCACCAACCCAAGAATGGATTAATAAATTGTGGTATATGTATACCATGGAATACTATTCAGCCATTAAAAAAGATGGAGACTTTACATCTTTTGTATTAACCTGGATGGAAGCGGAACACATTATTCTTAGTAAAGCATCACAAGAGTGGAGAAGCATGAATCCTATGTATTCAATTTTGATATGAGTACAATTAATGACCTAGTACAGGGTGGGGATTAGGGGAAGTGGAGAGCAGAGAGAGAGAGAAGGATGGAGGATTGTGGGGGAAAGGAAGAGCAGAGAGAGGGAAGAAGGGAGGGTGGTGGAGTCGTGGTGTGTGACACACCTTTTGGGGGGCAAGACACAATTATAAGAGGGACTTTACTTAACAAATGCAATCTGTATCACCTGGTTTCTTGTACCCTCAATGAATCTCCAACAATAGTAATAAAAAGAAAAATCCAAGAAGAAGAGTTGTAAAAATATCATAAATGAATATTTTTTTATAGACAGAGAAAATTGTTTTATTAGCTGACTGAAAATTCAACCTTAACTAGTTGTTTGGCTCTATATACATAGATAGTTGAATCCTGTGTTAAAAAAAATCCATATATATATTTGATTATAAAAGTAATATTTATTCATTTAAAAGATTCTGAAAATATAGAAAGGCATAAGTTAAAAAAATCTGTTATTCTTTACTACCATTCACTCATTCAGCCTTCTTGGGTACATTCTTTTATATCTAGGTACTATATTTTGCAAAGTATAATGCATGCCAAAGTTTTTTGGCCCTAACTTTCAGGAAAAATTCTTACATTTCAATTTTTTAATTTAAATTTAAAGCGTAAAATTTACATTGTACAAAAACCATTTTAACATTTTCCAAGGGACTTGCTAATACAGTATAACCTCCATAGTTGACCACCTGTCTACATTGAGCACCTCTTTAAGTTGACCTAATTTTTATAGGTCAGACACATCTTGCGTATGTGTCACTACAGTAGGCTTAGTTCTTTATGTTGACTCCCTCTGTATGTTGACCAGTTTTTTACAATCTCTTGTGTGGTCAACTTACAGTGGTTCTACTATAATTTTTGCAAAAATATCAGCTAGATTGTTAGCTCTTGCCTAAAGTATGCAAAGGGAAATACATCACTCTTTGTTGGCCAAAAATGCTTTTGTTGCAAATTTGTCATAAGTTCAACAAAACAGATTATTGTACTCTGGGTATAATTTTGCATATGTATATTGTTATTGCTTTCTACTATTACACTTTTATTTTTGAAGTCTTTTTTTTTATTGCTGGAGAATCATTGAGGCTACAATAAGCCAGATTATACTGTTTACATTAATGGGTGAAGTCCCTCTATTAATGTGTCTCATCCCCAAGAGGTACATCACACAGTCCCTCCCTCCTTCTGTCTCCCCTCCCCCATTCCCCTCTCCCCCAACCATTTACTGACATCAATTGTCCTCATATAAAAATTGAGTACATTAGATTCTTGCTTCTGCAATCTTGTGATACTTTACTAAGAAGAATGTATTTCAACTCCAATCAAATTAATACAAAAGATGCAAAGTCATCATCTTTTTTAGTAGCTGTATAGTGTTCCATGGTATACATATACCATCGCTTGTTAATCTATTCCTAGATTGGTGGGCATTTAGGTTGTTTCCACAATTTGGCAATTGTAAATTGAGCTGTGGTAAACAGTCTAAGGCAAATATCCTTTTGATAAAACCATGTTTTTTCTTCTGGGTAAATGCCAAGTAATGGGATTATATGATCAAATGGGAGGTCTAGTTTGACTTCTTTGAGGATTTCCCATATTTCCTTCCAAAGGGATTGTATTAGTTTGCAGTCCCTTCAGCAATGTCAAAGTGTTTCCTTCTCTCCACAACCATGACAGCATCTGCAGCTTTCAGTCTTTGTGATGTGTGTCATTCTCACTGGAGTTGGGTGATACCTAAGGGTGGTTTTGATTTGCATTTCTCTGATAATTAGGGGTGATGAGCATTTTTTCATGTGCTTGTTAGCCATTCGCCTGTGTGAAGGACCTCTATAAAGAAAATAATGAAATCCTAAGAAAAGAAATAGCAGAAGATATTAACAAATGGGAGAACATAACATGCTCATGGCTGGGAAGATTCAACATGTTTAAAATGTCTATATTCCTAAAGCAATCTGTAGATTCAATGCAATCCCCATTAAAATACCTACATCATCCTTTCAAGATTTGGAAAAAATAATTCTACATTTTGTATAGAACCAGAAAAATCTCCATATAGCTAAGGCAATTCTTAGTAAGAAAAACAAGGTCAAAGCATTAGCTTATCAGACTTTAGGCTGTACTACAAGGCCATAGTAATCAAAACAGCATGGCATAAAAATAGACATAGATTTCTGGAATTGAATAGAAAACCATGAGATGAAACTAAAATCTTACAGCCACTGGATCTTTGATAAACCAAACAAGAAGAATCACTGTGGGAAAGACGCCCTATTCAATAAATGGTGCTGGGAGAACTGGATAACCACAAGTAAAAGACCGAAACTGGACCCATAGCTTTCTCCACTCACTGAAATTGTTTCAATATGGATAAAAGATCTAAATATAAGGCATGAATCAACAAAAATCCTTGAAGAAAGTGTGGGGAAACACTTGAATCTGCCTGGGGAAAGACTTTATGAAGAAGACTCTAATGGCATTTGCAACAACAAAATAAACAAATGGGTCTTAATTAAACTGAATAGCTTCTGTACAGCTAAAGAGACAACAACCAAAGTAAATAGACAACTATCAGAATGGGAAAAGATAGTTGCATATTATGAATCAGACAAAAGCATGATAACTAGAGTCTACGGAGAACTCAAATTATATAACAACAACAAAAAAGCCAACAATCCCCTGTATCAATGGGTAAGTGAGATGAATAGAACCTTCTCTATAGAAGATAGCATTACACTTTTAACACATATGCACAAATAAATTAAAATAAATTAAAAATATTTTAGAGAAACAGAATTATATTAATTTTAAAAAATATTTTAGAGATACAGAATTGCATTTAATTTAAAAATAAATTAAAATAAATTAAAAATATTTTAGAGATACAGAATTAGTACTACCATGTCTAACATGAATCCTATGTTTCTCTCAAATATTTGGACAAAAAAGTGCACATTATACACAACATAATATGGAATAAATGTAACCATTCATTCACCCATTTGTGTTTTCTGCTAATCTTTCGATGTGAGTTCATATGTAACTTTTACATGATTGGAATTGTAATGTATATTTCATCTTGTGGTCTGCTTTTTTTCACATCAGAACCTGAAGCAGCTATTTTCCTACATTATTAAATGTGATGGTTGAACTTTTAGAAGCATTGATTTCAGAATTGGACTTCTGTTTTAAGGAAGAAGGAGTAGAAATACTTTTCCCTATCCCTCCTGACCATGTTTCAAATGAAAATCACTCCTTAAATAAAGAACCAGGCAGATCTCAAACTGAATAGAGAAAGACAAGCAATAAATGCTGTCACCAAACTGATGGAGATATTAGAATGATCTGGCAAAAATTTTAAAGCAGCTGTCATAGAAATGATTCAACAAGTGTAAAAGACATAAGCCTGAAAATTTAAGAAGCTGAGTGAGCCTCAGAGAAGATAAACCCACAGACATCTGTATCAAGACACATCAGGGGGCAGTGCCTGTGGCTCAGCGAGTAGGGAGCTTGTCCCATATGCCGAAGGTGGCGGGTTTAAACCCAGCCTCAGCCGAACTGCAAAACAAACAAACAAACAAACAAACAAACAAACAAAAATAGCTGGGTGTTGTGGCAGGCACCTATAGTCCCAGCTACTCGGGAGGCTGAGGCAAGAGACTCGCCTAAGCCCAGGAGTTGGAGGTTGCTGTGAGCTGTGTGATGCCACAGCACTCTATGGAGGGCAATAAAGTGAGACTCTGTCTCTACAAAAAAAAAAAAAAAAAAGACACATCAGAGTCAACCTTGAAAACCAAGACAATAACAAAGTCTTGAAAGTACTTAATGAGAAAGAAATAACACTTTACCCAGAGGAGAAAAATTTTAATAATTTTTTTCCCTGGTTCTATTTACTTATTCTTTTATTTATTAAATAATGGCTGCATACACTAGTGCAATTAAGGGGTACAATGTGCTGGCTTCATATACAATCTGAAATGTTTTCATCAAACTGTTTAACTAGCCTTCATGGCACTTTCTTAGTTATTGTATGAAGACATTTGTATTCTGCATTTAGTAATTTTCACCTGTACCCTTCTAAGATGTATCATAGGTGTGGCCCCACCAATTACCCTTCCTCCAACCCAACATCCTCCCTCCCCATACCTCCCCTGCCCCTTCCCTCATATTCTTGTGCTATAGTTGGGTTATAGCCTTCATATGAAACATTTAAATTAGCTTCATAGTAGGGCTGAATACATTGAATACTTTTTCTTTCATTCCCAAGATACTTTGCTAAGAAGAACATGTTACAGCTCCATCCATGTAAACATGAAAGAGGTAAAGTCTCCATCGTTCTTTAAGGCTGCATAGTATTCCATGGTATACATGTACCACAATTCATTAATCCATTCGTGGGTCGATGGGCACTTGGGCTTCTTCCATGATTTAGCAAATATGAATTGGGCAGCAATAAACATTCTGGTACAGATGTCTTTGTTATAATGTGATTTTTGGTCTTCTGGGTATATACCTAGAAAAGGAATTATAAGATCCAATGGCAGGTCTATTTTTAGATCTCTAAGTACTCTCCAAACATCCTTCCAAAAGGAATGTATTAGTGTGCATTCCCACCAGCAGTGTAGAAGTGTTTCCCTTTCTCCACATCCACACGAACATCTCTGATTTTGGGATTTTGTCATGTGGGCTAATCTTACTAGAGTTAGGTGATATCTCAAAGTAGTTTTGATTTGCATTTCTCTGATGATTAGGGATGGTGAGCACTGATTCCTCCCCATGATTGTTTTTCAGTTTTAGCAAGATGAGCAGGTCAAGTGAAATTGGGCTGGAAACTTCTATGGTTGTGGTTGACCAGCCCTTCACCTCAGAACTGGGACTGGTGACTGCAGCTTTTCCTCTACAATTTTGCAAAGTACCTGTACAGTACTACAGTCTTTGACTGTAGAGGCCTACTTAGTGTAGTGGGAATAGGTGGCTCTGTCTTGTATTCAGCTGATTTCTGTCAAATCCTAGTGAATCAGTAACCCTGGGGTGCAGTCTCAGGTTCAGTGAAATACAAGCAACTAGGACATCCCTTCTCCCACAAGTAGTATCTGGAAGAGGACAATCAAACCTTCCCACTACAGAAAAACCTGGGACCCACCTTGGAGGGTCCTCAGATATTTTGTACAGTTCAAGAGTTCCAGACCAATTGTCCCTGACAGTCCCCCACTCTCTAGCTGGAAAGTTCAAGAGAGCTCCAGAAACTAGATGTTAGGGGCTATTGGTAGCTCGAGTGTGATTTGAGTGCCTTCTGAGCTCCGAGGAGTCAGAAATGCCCATCCAGTAGGAGGTTTAGAGCCAGGGAGTTGGTGCCTCTTACCTCACCTTGGTTGTCCTTCACAACTGGATTTTGGTCACCCCAGTCTCTGGTAGTCTCTCTGGCAGACTCTGTTAACCTGGTCTCTGTGTCCCTGTTCTGCCCAAAAAGCAAATGTGTCAGGACTATGCACCTGCCAGAGTCAAACTGCGGTCGTTGCCTCCTCCTCGTGGTTACCACAGTCTACCACCATCCAACAGGGGAGGCTGGGGTCTGCCTGCCTCAGGTGCTCAATGGCAGCTGAAGAAAGTTCCACCTGAACTCGGTCCAAACCTGAGGATATCCAGACAGCAAAAGAATTTCTCCCTTGGCCACTGCACCTTTGTTGCCACTGTTCTGCAGTACTAGAATCCCTATAGGGTGAGGTATGGCTCCCTCTGGAAGGCCACAGAGATGGGGAGATGACTCTGCAGAGTTAGACCACAGCAGGATCACTCTACTAATGCTGAAGTTGGGTGGAAGGTGCCTCCTCTTAGGTTCGTGCACTTCAGCAGCTTCCAAGCCTCCACCGCAGTGTGGGAACCCTAGTCTCTGTCTGCTGCTGAGATACTCTTTTTCTTTGGGCCAGAACAGTCCCCTTTCCCTCTATGTCTTCCTGTACAGTTACTGGATTCACAGGAACAGCACAGCCATACTGCCACCGTCTATGCAATGCCCTGTCCTAGCTAAGAAATGCAGACAATCTGGATTCTGGATGAGTTGGACTTCTAGAATTCCAGACCGGGGGAGGGGAGAGACTGAAGGATCAAGGTGGCAAGGAAAACATTTAGAACACCAAACACATTGAGACCAAATGAACTAATAAACAAGTAAAAAGGCTACCAGACACACAAGCCCATAGATGCACCCACAGTCAGAAACACATAGACATACAGACAAAACAAAATAAACAAACAAAAACCCAAACAACAACAACAACAACATAAAAATCTACAATAAAAATAATGATACTTGTAATAAACTTGGGGAAAAAAAAAGCCTCTAAAAAATCTGATGTAAGCACTCTCAGAAGCCTTAATAAGGGAATAAGAGGAAGGGGAGAGAGAAAAAAGAGTGTTCATAAAAGAGTTACAAAAAATAAGAAAGGAAAAGAAAAATACAATTGAAAATAGAAGAAATAAAAATAACATAAGAAAAAAAGTAAAATAAAAAATTAATTATCAATGACTCCTCCAAGTAAAGGATGAAAAAAAAAACAAAATAACCCACCAACTTCAAAAATATTATTCTTGTATATATATAGAAATACACATCTATATGTATGAGGTAGATGTCAACTTTAGTGTGAATAAATTTATAATGCAATATACTTTCTAGACACCAGATGGCGATGTGAGTGGTTCCCAGGCTTATACCTGATTCACTGTTTACTTTGTTACTATGGTAACCACTCTACTCAGCTGGTGGCCATTTTTGGAGTTTCTCCAACAGTTTGTTTTCTAAAAGGTGCCCCACTTCGGGTGTTCTGCTCCAGACTGCACTCCAATCCAACCTCCAAACTTAGTGTAGGAGTCCACACTTCACAAATCTCTCCACTCTGCTCCCACGTTCCCCTGCAAACTGGCAACTGCAGCCAGCTGTGGGAGAGGGGCTGGTGGCGTGGCTGCCACAGCTCTGGCCCCCGCAGTGGCTGCTGTTGCCCCCATCTGGACTGCTGCCATTTCCACACCTATAGTGCATGGGGACCTCTTCACCAATTTCCACAGCTCAGAGTATCTCCTCCAAGCCCCAGTTCCCTGCACACCCTGAACATTCAGACCTCACCAGGATTCCCCACCAGGGAGGGCACTGTCTGTTAAATTACTCTCAATGATCTGGGGAAAAGGTGTCCGCCATTTTGGACAATTCAAAATGTCTGATTCCCGGCAGGATCCCCTCCCTTCAATTCTCCCTTGGGCTGCCTAGTCCTCTATGGCTCCAAGCAGCACCCCTTTCTGGTCGGCAAACTCTGGAATCCACACTTCACTGAAATTTTCATCAATTACGTTTTGCAAGTTGCAAACTGCTGTCCTCCCTGCAGGAGGGGCTGGCTGCCGGCGGTCTCTGCCAGGCAGGGGAAAAGCCTATAGCAGAGTCTGAGGTTTTAAACTACACCTCAAATACAGCAATCCACCAGTTTGCTGCACGTCTCCAGCTGTCCATCCACACCAATAATACACATGGGGAAAGATCCAGAGTCCCCTCCCTCTCACCTGATCTCCTGCAAGAGATGGGCTATACATCTGTCCCGACTGCCGTCTTGCTCCGCCTCTCCCCAAAGAATGTTTTTAATTGGCTTTCAAAGATCAAGTAAGGGCAAGTAGCTGGATTCTTCTCTTGGTTCTCTATTCTGTTCCAAACATCTACCTCTCTGTTTTTGTGCTAGTACCATGCTGTTTTGATCACTATTCATTTATAGTAGAGTTTCAGGTCTGGTAGTGTGATTCCTCCTGCTTTGTTTTTATTTCTGAGTAATGTCTTGGCTATTTTAGTTTTTTTCTGATTCCACATAAAATGAAGTATTATTTTTTTCGAGATCTTTAAAATATGACAATGGAGCTTTGATAGGAATTGCATTAAAATTACATATTGCTTTGGGTAGTATAGACATTTTAACAATGTTGATTCTTCCCAGCCATGAGCATGGTATCTTTTTCCATTTGTTCACATTTTCAGCTATTTCTTTTCCTAAAGTTTCATAGTTCTCTTTATAGAGATCTTTCACATCCTTTGTTAGGTAAATTTCCAAATATTTCATCTTCTTTGGCATTACTGTGAAAGGAATAGAGTTCTTGACTGTTTTTTTGGCTTGGCTATTGTTGTTATATATAAAGGCTACAGATTTATGGGTGATGATTTTGTAGCCTGAGACATTGCTGTATTCCTTGATCACTTCTAAAAGTTTTGTAGTAGAATCCCTGGTGTTTTCCAGATATACAATCATATCATCTGCAAAGAGTGAAAGTTTAATTTCTTCTGACCCTATGTGGATACCCTTGATCGCCTTTTCTTTCCTGAGTGCAATGGCTAAAACTTCCATTATGATATTGAAGAGCAGAGAAGACAATGGGCAACCTTTCCTGGTTCCTCATCTAAGTGGAAATTGTTTCAATTTAACGCCATTCAATACAATATTGGCTGTGGGTTTGCTGTAGATGGCCTCTATCAGTTTAAGAAATGTCCCTTCTATACCAATTTTTAAAAAAGTGTTCTGATCATGAAGGGATGCTGGATATCGTCAAAAGCTTTTTCTGCATCAATTGAGATAATAATATGGTCTTTATTTTTTAATTTGTTTACGTGCTGAATTACATTTATAGATTTACGTATATTGAACCAGCCTTGAGACCCTGGGATAAAGCCCACTTGGTCATGGTGTATAATTTGTTTGATGTGTTGTTGGATTCTGTTTGTTAGTATCTTGTTAAATATTTTTGCATC